>JBAGKO010000011.1:7566500-7577809 GCA_037177275.1 Acacia concinna
CGGGCTTATAATTTAGAGCTTGAAAATAAAGTCGGGCCTGAAGGGCCACGAGTTTAGACGGGCCGGCCCGTTTATATTTTTTTTTTAAAAAAATTGAAATAAAATGATGGTAATGATTATAGGCATGTAAAAGATGAAATTGATAATGTTATTCATATTATTTAATGTTTAATTTATAGTTTATGTCTTTATCTAGATATTTATTTGATAATAGACATTAGTTTTTAAACTTTGTGTGTTGCTTTTATTTTGATAAATACAGACCATGTTTAATGCTTTCATTTAGTTTTGATAAGTGAAGAGAATTTTTTGTTAATTGTATTTGAGGAAGTCCAAATATTATGCAACCTATAAGAAAAAAGTAAAATTAATAACACAAATTAAAAAAATGAAAAAGGTTGAATCTTTATTTATTGAAGATATACATAGAAAAAATTAATAATGTTATTTATATTATTTAGTGTTTAATTCATAGTGTGTGACTTTATATAGTTATTTATTTGACTGGGATTTTGTAAATATTAATTTATAGACTTAGTGTTTGTATTTTGTTAAACATAGACAATGTTTAATCTTTTAACTTAGTTTTGATAACATTTATGTTTTAAATCAGGTATTTTAGTGCTGAAATATATAAGAAATAAAAATATAGCAAACCCGTGACCCATAATGAGATGTGAAGGATCTCGAAAATGAGCATATTGTTCGAACTCAAAAACGATGTTGAAAGTGATAATGATCTTGGTGAACAAAATGATAATGTTATTAATATTGTTTGGACTTTAATATTTAGTTTATGGTTTATAATTTGATTTTATTTGGTAAGTATTTATATTGTGGACATTAGTTTTTGACCTTTTAGACTCTGTGTTTATGTTTGTTTGGTATTTCAACTTAATTTTGATAATATTTATGTTTTAAATTAAGTATTTTAGACTTTAAACGCATAAAAAAAAAAGAAAAATACGTCAATGGTCCTAAAGCCCGCGGGCCAGGCCTAAAAAATTTTGATATTTTTTTTAAACTCAAGTTTAAACAAGCCGGTCCATTTAAACCTGAGCCTGTCATGGGTCAGCCCTGTAGGATCAGGCCAGTGAATTCCCGGCTGTAATAAAAACATATAAACATAAAAGCAAAATGCTAAAATCAAGATCACTTGCCGGTAAAAACAAAATCAAGATATTTTTTCTTGTAAAAAAAAATAGAAAAACATAAAAAGCAAAATCAATTAAGATAATTTCTATGGGAAACTCGGGGCATAAATCTTGGCCTATCAATAGGAGTCAACCCAATCATCAAACTATATGGTCAACCAAAGGCAGAGCTGAAGATGAAATGGAGTAAATATAAAAAGCATACAGAATGTGGACAAACCATGAGGTCATCAGGGTGAAGCATTTGTTCATCTCTGGGGTCATAAAGTGCATTGGAGGAAATAGGTATGGGTGAGCAGTTAATTGAAGTCTTTCAATTGGTGGAAGCTTGACAAACAAGACTGCGCCAGTTAAAGAAAATACTTTTTTGTTTGCAGGTGTCGTAGGTTAAGTCACATTGCGCAGGAACGAAGAGTTGATTTACCCAATTCAGAAAAAAAGTGGATTTGTGATTCTTCATGATCCATGCCCAGAATGAAGCATCTACTCAGAAAACTTCATATCGGTGAGAGATTATCGCCTGAGACTCGCCCAGTGCTCAGCCCCACTCCCAATCTCACTTTATCTTCTTCTGCTTTGTCATCCCCTACAATGCCTACCGACACTGCAACTGAATCGGTTGCTGATCGGACGGCTGATGATGTTACCGCCGGCGTTAGTGACGACAAGGGAGTGGACTTCAATCTCTTGGAGGAGGAGTTTCAGATGCAGTTGGCTCTGGCAATCAGTGCTTCTGATTCTGATGTCCGCAAGGACCCCGATTCTGCTCAGATCGATGCTGCCAAGCAGATGAGCCTCGGGTGTCAAACTTCTGTTACTGACACGGAAGCCCTTGTCCAATTTCAATCTCTTCGTTATTGGGTACTTACATTTGTTTACATATATAATTGACTTGACATGCCTTCAGTTACGATTATTAGTGCCCTGGAGTGAGGATTAGGGCTAGGGTCATTTGTTGTCTGGGGGATGATGATTGGCCTTGAGTATGTATTGCACCGACGCTAACAATGGGCTTGTCTTAATCTTGATTTTCTCATGGTCGTTGTTTCTTGATAATGTAGGAACTGTACTGATTTTCTGATATATAAAATCTTGTGGCCGCCATCAGCAAATAAATAATTTTGAGCAACACTTGTATTAACCAGAAACAATGACTCATTAGTTTTGCTTGTTTCGGTTCTTATTGAACGTTCAGTTCAGTCGAGTATCTTGCTATTTATAGAACATCAACATTTAATGATCATTTAAAGGACACATCTTGTTCACGATGCTAAGATTTCTAACTAGTATTCAATTTGTCACTCACAGAACTATAGTGTCATTGACTACGAAGAGAAAGTGATGGATGGATTTTATGATCTTTGTGGCATGGCCTCAAATTTAGTTGAACGAGGAAGGATGCCATTGTTGGTTGATCTGCAAACTGCATCCATCTCAAAAAATCTTGATTATGAAGTGATATTGGTGAATCGCATGGTTGATACTGAGCTGAAGCAGCTTGAGAAAAAAGGTTATAAATTATCCAAGAACTCCCACTTTTCTCAACAGGGACTAATCTCAAGTGGCCTGCTTCAGAAACTTGCTGATATTGTTGTTAATAGAATGGGCGGGCCAGTTGGTGATGCTGATGAAATTTTGAAAAGGTGGACCATAAGGAGCCGTGAGTTAAGAAATTCCTTAAGAACCATTATTCTTCCCATTGGCTGCCTTGATGTTGGACTTTCACGTCACCGTGCCCTACTTTTTAAGGTTGCGATATATTTCAGTTTCTCATTTAATTGTCTTTCCAATTTGAAAGGCATGACTCATTTTCTTTTCCTTTTTGGTCTTTAACAATAAACACTTGACCGCTTGAGATAGATTCTTTTGTGCCTTCTAATCATCATTTCATTGTATTTGGATGCATTCATTCAATGTGGAGTGGTACGGTAGCCCATTTAGCTTGATCTGTCTGTCAAGTGACAAGTGGTGAGCATAATGGTCGTATGATTATTATATCTGAACTCTGAAGATGGTGGTGATTTTCTTTTAACTTAGTGGAAAATAATAAAGCAACCTTGAGTGTACCATTTACATTTCCGACTTTATCATGTGGGCTGTATACAGAAAGGAATTATGAATTTTCCCTGTCTATCTTTTAAGAAGCATCAGTTACCATGTTACCCTCAATATTGACATTCATCTGAAGCTATTCATGCCATTCTTCTGGATGCTTAGGTACTTGCAGATCGAATGAATGTTCCCTGTATGCTGGTCAAAGGGAGTTATTATACTTGCACCGATGAGGGAGCTGTGAATTTGATCAAAGCTGATGATGGAAGGTAATGTTCTTTTGGTAAAGTTTTTAGTTCCCTAGTATTAAATTTACTCAATGCTGCTTTGGTCTGCCACCTATCTTCTATATGAATAGTATTTTTTTGCAGATCTTTGATGTCTGGGTTTTATCTGATAGGATCCCCCACCTTCTTCTATATATAGTTAAAGCGATACCAATAATAATTTTTTGCATTTAAAAAGGTCTACTTTATATCATTTTCTAATAAAAATGGTTTATATTTTTTTTAGCAAAGTAAAGTAAACATAATGTAGTTTTGATCTGAAAGTTTTTTTTGTAAAACATATTAGACAGACAATTGACATGCAAGCCACTAGTAAAGTAATTATCATCACCGTATGCTAGAGATGGGGCTTCCAAAAAAAGGTTTATCCCATACTCTCGTATTTTGTAATCTCATAACACAGCAAAAAATCTGCCTTGTTTGAGGAAGAGAATTTGGTTCTCCTTTATTTAGTTGAGAAGAAAATAACATTGTTGAAAGGCATGGATAGCACTCATGTGGTGAATTTGGGACATGTTGTGACTTGTGAGAGATAAATTATCTATTGCAAACTGGTGGATTTTGTATAAAAGTACATTAATGGCTTTCTTTGCCTTTTGGATGCTCTAATTTCTACAAGGTGCTCCATGCAAATTTACGACCTAGTGGGACAAATCGTTGTTGTTGTTATATGTAAACCTAACTTTTAAGAGAATAAATTAGATTACAGATCATGCGTCTCCCATCTTGTCCTTTGCTCCTACCATATGAGGCACAATGTTATAATTTAAAACAAGTCCACTGATTTTTCATGTACGCTAGAAAAGTACTTAATATTATTTATTTGTCAAACTGATGCAGTGAGTTCATTATTGATCTGATGGGTGCTCCTGGTGCTCTTATTCCTGCTGAAATACCCAGCAGTCAGCTCCAAAACTACAGTTTACCTGTAAGGGGCTGTGCAGATATTGTGGACGTACCAAAAAACACAAATTTGATGTCAGATGATGGAAGTAAAATGCTGGCAGTTTCATCTGATCTTGGAAGATGTTCAGCAGTAGGCAAAACTTGGCCAGAAGAATTAATAAATGTTGGCCGTAGAAAAATTCCAGTTGAAAGGAATTCTGTTGGAGTAAATCAAACAAAGAGGTTTATACATGAATTTGGGAATCATCTTCAGTCAATGCACAAGTCAGGTGAAAGCTCTTCACATGCAAAAGCATCACCTGCAGGGGAAGAAAAAGTGAAAGATGTATCAAAAGGCCCAGGTTTCGCTCAAAAATTACACACTGCTCAATTAGAAAATTGTGCACTACCTTTGTCTGAGCTTTTTTCACATATAAATACGCAAAATACAGCTCAAGATAAAGTATTTGAAGATTTTCCTCAGGTTAGTGACAATTTTTTCAAAACTGCTGTTCAAGCTGGTCCAGATAACTTGTTATCAAGCTATGAAAAGTCTGTCAAGTCCTCTCAAGGGGTCTCCTATGCCAGTGATAATACGAGAAAGGTGTCTGCTACTTTTTGTAATGGAATTGAAGAATTGGAGCGCCTAGAAGCATTGAATATAGATAATGCTCCATCCAATCCTCATCAGAAGCAAGAAGAGCAATCTCTCGAGTCGTCCTTGCCTAAAGCAGCCATGTCCTGCAAAAGACATAGTGGGGTTAACGTGGTTTATGGTGATGATGATAATGATGAAAATCTTCTTAATGATAAGGTTGGGGGGGCTTTTAATAACACTGAATTGGATAAGGATTCTACTGTTCAATTAAACGAAACAGCTAATGGAGACCACTCTAATTATGATGGTAAAAGTGAGAAAGTTGATGCAGTTCTTGGGGAGGGCACGGAATGGGAGATTCAATGGAAGGATCTTCAAATTGGTGAGCGAATTGGAATTGGTAAGTTTCTGATTACTGAAATATGCTAGATTTTTGTTGCATCTTCCTCTGCCTTATAGATGATCTTCCAATTTTTTTTTCACCTGAAAACTGTGGATTTTATGCATTTAGATGATAAACTCTTGCCTATACCTACATTGTTTCTAATGAGCCAAGCAGAAAATTGTTAACGGCCCGTTAAAGCTTTAAACTTTAGGCATTGTTTTATGATGATTCTATACTGGCGAGCTGGAAATTTGTGTCATTTTCCCTATTCTGTAAGTTTACTTCTTTAAACTCATACAAGTATCATGAATTTAGGTTCTTATGGTGAGGTCTATCGCGCTGACTTGAAAGGCACTGTAAGTCCTTCCTCACCACCCTTCTCTTTTTTCCATCTTCTGTAGATCAGTTTCTTTCTTTCCCCATCCCCCAAAAGCTCTTTCAATTGCTTAATCTAAATATTTTGGAATAATTCCTCAATGACTGCATAATACTCTGATCATGCAAGATATATTATTGGCTAGACTTGTTTCATCCCATATCAAGAGATAATAATCGTGTATACTTAAACTTGCATAGTTATTAGTTCCTCTCACTCCATGATTACTTTTGTGAAGAAAGAAGTTTACTTCACAATTTCCCTGAAATGAACGCTGGCTAGAAATGTACCATCCCATATCAAGAGATTATAATCATGGATCTTGGTTATTTTGAGTTTATGGATTAGAATTGAGAAGGAGAGGGAGAAAGAAAGCCAGAGCCAGTATCTGGAACTCTAGAAATACGAAGAATAACATTATCTTAATATTCATAAACATCCTTGAAAGTATTGCAACACAACCTTAAATAGACTAAACAAATAACTAACTTGTATAACTGATCCTATCTTTTAAAATACATAACTGAACATAAGAGAATAACTGAACAATATGGATAAGTCACAATCCTAAAACAACATAACTGCCCATAACAGATTAAACTGATCATTTTCTCCTAGAATAAACTAAGAGAGGACGTGGTTGTATCCTAACATTACCCTCCCCTTTGAAATGAGCTTTGTCCTCAAGCCTAAATAAGGAAAACTGAGTAGTAATCAGGTAATATGGTTCCCAGCTAGCTTCTTCATTAGACAGTCCTTCCATTGTGTATGAGTAACTCCACATCATCAGAACCTTCAACAAAAACAATTCAAGCATCCAGGACTTTGAGGGGTTTGAGTAGCAATTCCCAATCTTTTGTGACAGGTAGTGGAGGAAGGGATGTAGTAAGAGCACAACCATGGGTTGGTTTGAGCTATGAAACATGAAAGACAGGACGGACACATGAGTCATTTGGAAGTGGTAGCTCATAGGCCGTACTTCCAATTTTGTGAATGATAGGATAAGGACCAAAGTGTCTTGGTGACAACTTTTCATATTTGCATTTGGGTAGAGATTTTTGACGGTAAGGTTGAATTTTGAGAAACACCAAATCGCCTATGTTGAATTCAATATCTTTTCTGTGCAAATCTGCTTGAGACTTCATTCTCTCTTGAGCTGCTGCTAAATTTCCTTTAATTGTGATGAGAACCGCATCGCGTTCTCCAAAGAATTCCTTAGGGTCGAGGATTCTGGTATTACCCTTCACATAAGGTAGAAGAGATTGTGGTTCTTTGCCATAGACAATCCAAAATGGGTTAAAAGAAAACTCTGCCCAATGTAAGAATTTGCTCCATTGCTTTGGATGGTCTTGACAATAGCATCTCAGATATGTTTCAAGGCAACGGTTCATTACTTCTGTCTGGCCATCAGTTTGTAGATGGTAGGAGGTGCTTATTTTTAACTTGATGCCACTTAAATGAAATAACTCCTTCCAGAATGAACTTAAGAAAATAGGGTCCTGGTCAGAAATGATGGAGCTTGGAAACCCATGCAAACAGATAACCTTTTTGTAAAAAAGAGCAGTCCAGGTATTAAAAATCGGATTGGTCCCTGAACCGGTCGAGGCACGGGTTTCAGGGTCAATGGGTCAGATAGGGTAACTAACCCGGGGTTAAACCAGTGAGAAAGTTAAGATTTTAGACTTATCAGTATGAAATTATAAAGAAAATATTTTTTTAAAAAATTGGGGGGGGGGTGAACCGGTTCAACTCACGGACTAGTCCGGGTGACCTCGGGTCAGTCTGGTTCACCCCTCCAAAATTCATTGAACTGGACCAGATATGTGGCTCGTTCATTGGTTTTCGGCCCAAACCATCCGGTTCGGTTTTTAATTCACCAAGAGCAGCAACTGTTTTACAGGAGAATGGATGAATAAGGCCCAAGAAATGTGCAAACTTGCTGAAACGATAAACCACCACCAAGATGACACTGAGCCTATTGGGTTTAGGTAACCTTGCAATGAAATCAATTGAGATATCTTCCCAAACATGAGTAGGAACTGAAATAGGTTGTAACAATCCATTGGGAGATTGAGGAACATATTTGCCACGTTGACACGCCAAGCATTGTTATTCCTTTACTTCACCTTTCATATTCTGCTAGAAAAAAATGTTGATGTAAGCGTTTAAGATTTTTGAGAAACCCACCATGACCACTAGAGGGTGTAGAATGAGCTTCAACCATCAACATTTTGGATAAAGAGGATTTGGCAAGAATCACCAAACGATCTTTATAGTACTATATGTTATTCACTAGGGAAAAATTAGGCATAGATTGAGAATCATGTTGTAGAGTCTTTATTATAGAAGCAGTTAATGATCCTAGAGAAGTTGAGAATACAGATCTTCAAAGTTTGTGGCATGCGGAACAATTAAGGCAAATAGATTAGTTGAGTGTGGGCAACGTGATAATGCATCAGCACCTACATTTGTAGCGCCACTCTTGTACACAATGGTGAAATCAAATGCCAACAATTTCATCTTAAGCCTTTGTTGTTCTGTAGTGATAAGGCGTTGTTCTAACAATAGGCTAAAGTGATCCGTGTGCTACTCAAATTTACGACCCAACGAATAATTTTTCCATTTTTGTAAAGCTATAACCAATGCCATCAATTCTCGATTGTAGACTGATTTGTGTTTATTGTATGGAGACAACCCTTTGCTCTAAAAAGCAATTGGGTGTCCGTTATGTTGTAACTCAGTGCCAAGTCCAATAAAAGAGACATCACACTCAACAACAAACTTTTGAGAAAAATTTGGCAAGTGAAGAACAAGAGCATTAACCAATGTGTTTTGTAGATCTTGAAATGCTGCCAAGGATTGAACTGTCCAGTTGAAACCATCTGTTTTAGTCACATCAGTCAGGGGCTTTGCAATTTGGCCATAATTCTTAATAAATCGTTTGTAGTACCCTGGGAGGCCTAGAAAACCTGAGTTTAGAGAGGATTTTAGGTAATGGCCATTTGTAAATTGCAGAAATCTTCTCAGGATCGACTTTCACTACTTCAGAAGAAATTTTGTGACCAAGAAAGGAGATCTCAATATTCAAGAAGCCATACTTTTTGGATTTTCATAAAATTCATGCTGCCTTAATGCATTCAAGACAATAGTAATATGATCCATATGATCTTCAAAAGTCTTGCTATATAAATAAGAATGTCATCAAAGAAGACGAGAATAAATTTCCTAAGATAGGAATGGAACATATAGTTCATGACTGCCTGGAATGTTGAAGGTGCATTTGTTAGGCCAAAGGGCATCACAATAAATTCATAAAGTCCTCAATGTGTACAAAACACAATCTTAGGAACATCACAAGGCTGAACTCAAATTTGATGATAACCAGAATGAAGATCATTCTTAGAAAAATGGGTAGCTCCATGCAACTCATCAATTAACTCATCTACTATAGGAATCTGATATTTATCTGGCACTATTATACAGTTTAATTCCTTGTAATCCACACATAATCTCCAAGAAGAATCCTTTTTTGGGACAAGTAAAACAGGATTTACAACAGGGCTAAAACTAGGTTGAATAAATCCTTTATGCATCAGTTTAGAAACTTGCTTTTCAACCTCATCTTTATGGGAATGAGGATACCTATATGGCTTGATATTAGGAGGAATGGTACCTGGTTGAAGAGGAATCGTTTGACTGATTTCTCTGAAAGGAGGCAAGGAACAAGGTTCTTCAAATACATCAGTGTTATTCAAATAACACTTCTAAAATGTCAAATTTTTCAATAGGGACAAAGCATATATAGCTGTGTAAGGAGGTTGGAGATTTTGGATGAGAGATTCCCTGT
Source organism: Acacia concinna (assembly GCA_037177275.1). Lineage (NCBI taxonomy): Eukaryota > Viridiplantae > Streptophyta > Magnoliopsida > Fabales > Fabaceae > Acacia > Acacia concinna. The sequence continues at coordinate 7,576,085 of JBAGKO010000011.1, forward strand.
AATTTGTATCGCTTCCCATTAACCCAACAAATCATGAATAGTTGCTGCCAGTTTACTTCCACAGTATTAAGAGATGCCAACCACTTTATTCCAAGAACCATATATATGCTGCCCAAAGTGAATGGAAAAAAATCATCCCGAATAGTGAGATCTTGTACTGTCACCTCTAAGCCTTTGCAGATTGTTTCGCAGGCTACCGTTGTCCCACCACCAACTTGAACTCCAAATGGTGGAAGACGATGTTGTATAATTCCCAATTCTGACACAATTTTATTAGAAATATTCTAATAAAATTGTGTGTGGAGCCACTATCAATAAGAATAAGGACTGATTTGGATCCTAGAGAACCTTGGACTTGCATAGTTGTTGAAGATGGATTCCCAAGAATGGCATGTAATCAAATTTCAGCTATATTTGATTCTAAAGGTGCTTCCTCGTCGTCCACTATGTGGCTGTCATCAGCGTCATGAGATTTCCATCAATTTGAGTGTTGTATTTTTGCAACGATGCCCCAGCGTAAATTGGTCACCACAACGAAAACAAAGACCCTTCTCTCTTATAATTTGTGGTTATGTTTCAGAGAGAGTAGGTGGTTGCGAGGTTATAGGTTGTGATGGTTTCTGATAAGAAATAACTGCCTGATTCGCCCCATTTCGTACGTGATAGAATACCCGTTATCTTGCCAATTTGTTCCGCTTTCTTGGACTCGTGAATATGATGATCTCTGGGAAAATCTTTGTTGATTCTACAATTGAATTTTCAACTCATAGTCTAGCGCTAAACTCAATTTTTATTTCAGCTTTTAACTCATCTTTTAACCCGTTGATAAAAACAGCGAACCAACAATGTTTGGGATCCCGTTTGTTTAATTTCACACAAATAAATGTCTAGGTTTTGAAATTCGGCGGGACCAGAATTGTCTTGAAAAATCTGGATTAGTTCATCCCAGAAACAAATAGTGCGACTAGAAGATACCCGTGTGAAGACATCTAAAGCATCACCTTCCAAGTTCATTGCTGCTACATCGACTTTCAAGTCTTCTGGAGTTTTATAATAATGGAATTTTTTTTTTGCTTTCATCACCCATCCTCTTGGGTTGCCTCCTTCAAATTGAGGAAAATCCACTTTAGTATGTGGATGCTGGGAAGGATTCCGGCTCCACCAAGGGCTATCTCGATCAGATTCAGTGACCTCTAAATGGTTCCTTCTGTTTGCACTGTTGGTCTGTCCTTGCAATATTACTGGAGATTTCTGCTTCTTTAATTCTCTTACGTCTGCATCCATTAGATTCAATTTATTAAGGATGGCGGTATGTTGTTGGTGCATTATCTTTGTGATTGATCGGTGGAACGTATCATGTGGAGGAACAAAATCATGTAAAGACTCTATTACCTGGGTGTAATCACTGGTGGATCGGGCTGAAGTATGGAATTGCGAGTGCTCACCATTTTCCCAACAAGGTTCAAGGCCTTTGCTCTGATACCAAGTTGTTAGAATCTTGGTCATTTTGAGTTTATGAATTAGAATTGAGAAGGAGAGGGAGAAAGAAAGCCAGAGTCAGCATCTGAAACTTGAGTGATATAGAGAATAACATTATCTGAATATTCATAGTCATCCTTGAAAGGATTACAACACAACCTTAAATAGACTGATATATTGTTGTAATATGAATGTGTAATTAGGTTTTTAATGTGAGCAATGCAAATGAGTAATTAGGGGATTAAG
>JBAGKO010000011.1:7577909-7597155 GCA_037177275.1 Acacia concinna
CGAGCATTTCTTGTTTCCTCTCTTCTCTCCTTTCCTCTTATTCTTCTTCTCTAATCCTCTATCTGATTTCTATCTTCCCTTCTATCCTAATTCCTTAGAAATCCCTAAATTCCTACATTCAGTTTACAAAAGAGATATCATAGACAAAACAAATAACTGACTTGTATAACTGATCCTATCTTTTAAAAAACATAACTGAACAATATGGATAAGACACAATCCTAAAACAATATAATTACCCATAACATATTAAACTGATCATTTTATCCTAGAATAAACTAAGAGAGGACGTGGTTGTATCCTAACAATGTACTGGTTCCATCCCATATCAAGAGATTATAATCATGTATGCTTAAACTTGCATAGTTGTCAGTTCCTCTCACTTCATGATTACTTTTGTGACAAAAGAATTTTACTTCACAATTTCTATGAAATGAACGCTTCTGCTGAATTTTTTGGTTTTTAGTCTTGAGGACACTTAATTTATGTTAAAGTTCAGGTTTGCTCGTAAATGGGGTAAGATAAGTTTAAGAATTACGAAAGCCTGTGGATTATTAATTCTTTTCCTGTTAGTCGTTATTAAAATTGAGTACTTGCATTGGATTGTTAACTGGCTAGAAACTTGTAAAATGAGAAATACAAATTCAATGTGGATGGTAAAATTCCTTTATCTTATGCTAATGGAATTTTTAATTTATATTTCATTTTATTTTTGGTTGGGGGTTGCGAGGGTTGTAGCATTCTACTATGGCTTGGTAAAGGTCTTTGAACGTGTAGCCCTTATATTTATTAGTGGTCGTATTTTCTCATAGACAGCAAATTAAATACTATGCTCTATATGTTTATCGGACAAACATAAATGGACAGGTTTTAGCTATCTTCTTTCTTTTGTGTTTGCTCCCTATGTTGTGTTGCTTTCAGTGTCAGGATCAGTTTGTTCTAATAGTACTGCACTTGTTACCACTGTGCACTGATCTTGTGTAATTTTCTATGAATGCTTTAACATGACAGGAAGTTGCTGTGAAGAAGTTTCTAGACCAAGATTTCTCTGGTGATGCATTGGCTCAGTTTAAATCTGAAGTGAGTAACTGACTTTTTTTGCATATAATCAATGTTTTCCTACACACGCACGCACAAATTGATACCCGTATATGGCATTTTTTCCCCTCAGGTTGAGATAATGTTGCGACTGCGGCATCCTAATGTTGTGCTCTTCATGGGAGCAATTACTCGCCCCCCACATTCCTCTATCTTGACAGAGTTTCTTCCTAGGTTAATTTTTGCTTCATTATGCTTTAAATGATCTATTATTGTGGGTGGACTAGTTGAATGATGTGAAGTGAGTCCTATTTATAGACAGCTTTGCCTTTATCTTGTTTTTCGATTCTCTGTGAACATCCAACTTTGTCTCTGTCATCAAATCTGCTGGTCAATTGATTTCCCTATAGTTTGTTCCCTAAAGCACATTTGTGACGTGGTGTACAGAGGAAGTTTATATGGGCTATTACATCGACCCAATTTTCAAATTGAAGAGAAGAGGCGGTTGCGTATGGCTTTTGATGTGGTACGAGTAGAAAGAATTTAACTTATTCTCATTTTATTTATATATATATATATATCTTTTGTTATGTTTAAAGTCTTTACTGTATCTTGTAGGCTAAGGGAATGAATTACTTGCATACGGGCCATCCTCCCATTGTCCATCGAGATTTGAAATCTCCAAATCTTCTTGTTGACAAGAATTGGGTTGTTAAGGTACTCTTCTTGAAACTTTTCCTTGAGAAATTTACTTCATTCCATTGAAATGAATGACCAAAAACAAAAAAGGACTAAACCTGTAGAAGTGAAAATTTAAAATAATGAGGATGGACCGGTGGAAGCCATTTACATGTCATCATCGACCAATTTGTTGGACCTAGTAATGGAAAAATCAGACAAATATGAAATGTGCAAGTCTCTGAGATAGAGTGATAGAATTTTTCTCATTAACCGTTAATTTTATACAGAAGATTCATTTGTTTACTATCCTGGACATGAACATGGTACATGAGACAGATGGCAACAAAATAAACTGTAAAAACTCAGGGCCTGGCCTGTAATAGGTATATTATAGTAATATATTGAAGCTAATTCATGAACAAGAAAATAAAAACCAGGAAGCATTCTGCCAACATACAAAAGTTAGGTTATAACAGAAAAGGGTAAATAGTGTCAGTCCAATAAATACGTGCATTTGTGAATAATTGAATAACTGATGAGAACTAGAATCAAGTCAATCATACCATTCTCTTATATTTGCATAACAAGATTATCCTATATCATCATGAAGCTATCTATTTTTCTGCATGTTGGAATGGGTAAATATTTTCTAAAAATGTATCTGAAAATTTCCCAAGCTGTGTATGCTATGTTTCAACTTAAAACGTGTATGATTGTTGCTTGCTATGGCACTTGGTTAGTGACCACTGACCAGTGTGAAGGTTTATCATTTTGACGCTGATACCTAAACTGTCTCGCATTATAAGATTCTGTTTTTGGTATGTGTCTGGCTTGCAACAATTCCTCTTGATAGTCTGAGGCATTTGTAGTGAACAACTTGTTTCCACTTCTGACTATTGCAAGTGACGTAGCATTATTTTGCACATGAGTTACTTTTCCATTTTTCATCCTAAATAAGAATTGATGAAAAATTGTACTTATCCCTTCTTAGTCTGAGGCATTTGTAGTGAACAACTTGTTTCCACCTCTGACTATTGCAAGTGACGTAGCATTATTTTGCACATTAGTTACTTTTCCATTTTTCATCCTAAATAAGAATTGATGAAAAATTGTACTTATCCCTTCTTTGTAGCATGAGGTGACATGGTGATAAACCTTTTTCCCCTTGTCCTTATTATTTTGTTAAAAATATATGAACTGCCATGGTATTTTGTTTTCCTGCTTATATATCTTGTTTCCGTCTCTTAACAGGTCTGTGATTTTGGCTTGTCACGCATGAAGCACCATACCTTTCTGTCCTCAAAGTCTACTGCTGGAACGGTAAATTCTGATGGTTTTATGGTTTTTAATAAATTCTGTGAATAGCCTTTGAGGGTGAACCTTGATACAGTGGTAAAGTTGTTGCTAATTCAAATCCTGAAAATAGCCTCTTTATTATGGGAGTAAGGCTGTACACATTTATTCTTTCCTAGACCCCATCTACTAGAAGCCTTGTGCATTGGCCCGTCCTTTTTTCTGTGAATGATCAGCTTTTGTTATAATATAAAATGGAACTAAATTCTTATTTGACTGCAGCCGGAGTGGATGGCTCCAGAAGTCTTAAGAAATGAGCCAGCCAATGAGAAGTAAGTTAGATGTGCATCTGTGCGTGCTTCTTCATGACAACCTATGTCTATATGCAGGATTTAGCAGTTTACTTTGCTGCCTTGCAGGTGTGATGTATATAGTTTTGGTGTGATTTTGTGGGAGTTGGCTACCACAAGGATCCCATGGAAGGGGTTAAACCCAATGCAGGTTGTTGGAGCTGTTGGGTTTCAAACTAGACGGCTTGAAATTCCAGAAGATGTTGATCCAGTGGTAGCACAAATTATATGTGACTGTTGGCAAACGTTAGTACTACTCTTCATCATATGCTTTCCAAATCAAGTCTGATAATAATTCACAGATGTGTTATTGTAGTTCAGGATTGTATGTTCATTTGCATGCATATATATTGATGTGTCAGATAGTGGATTTTGCTTTTTTGCTCAGATCTGGGTTGCTTGTTTTGCAGGGACCCGCACTTGCGACCATCATTCTCACAGATCATGTCTCGTCTCCGCCACCTACGGCGCCTGATTGTTAGACCATCAAATCCATCTGAAAAATTAAATGAAATTGTTCATAGTAGAGAGCAATTGAGATGATTGTTGTTTCTTGGTTCAAAGAGACAGCAGCTAAAGTTTTTTACTCTAGTTAAAACAAGAAAAACGGAGTAAGAGCTTATCAGCCTCTGCCTCTGGCATGCCAACATGGAGAGCAGCTAAAGATTTTACCTATTGACAAATGTGAGGAGATTGCAGAACTGGCGAGTGTAAAGCTCCTTCAAAGCGGTGGGCGCACACAACCGTCAAAACAGAGTAAAATCGGTTCCAAGTACCTGCAATAGTGCAGTTGAAGTTTGGCTTTTACAGTTCAGCCTCAGAAATTGTTTAAAAAAAAAGTTATTTTATATTTTTCGTGGAGAACTTGACAGCAATTGTATCTAAAGTCTAGTTAGCTTTATTAAGCATTAGTTAGAGTAGGGCCAACTAGTTGTCCCCGGGAAAAAAAATAGCTGGGACAACTGAATAATCACCAGAAAAAGAGAGGTGAAGAAATCGGCAAAAGAAAATAAACGTTACAGAAGAAATCAACGTGTAGAGGACCTATTTGGAAACTGGAATTGTTGACATATGATCTCTGCGGTTCAAGTGGAAATGTAAACAGAAATTTCAAAATGAAGAGAAGGCATTTGTATAGTCAGCATATTTTCTCAGCTGGAGTTGCTTAAGAAAATTATTCCCAAGTTTGTATTGCAGGAAATGCTAGTTTCGTATTATCTTGCTTAAGGGGCTAGACCTAACATCAAACCTGCAGACTCTTCTTCCCATACAATAGGCGTGGCACGCACCAGGGGTGTTTAGATAAAAAAAAAAAAAGAATTTCAATAAAGGACTGCAGTTGAGAATTAATATCAGCGTAGCCTATAAACAAATGAATGAGTCATATGAATAAGAAAAATTCATGTTTATATGATCTATTCACTTGTTTATGGGTTGCACTGATATTAATTTTCAACTGCGGTCCTTTATTGAAATTCCCTAAAAAAAAAAGCCTTTTTGGGGCAAAAATCCTTTTGAGAAAAATATACCTAAATATTCTCATTTTTCATAAAAGTCATTTTATCCCCAAACTAACTTTTTTTCCTTCAAAACAAACTTTTCAAAAAGCTACTTTTTCACTTTTCTCTTTCTTCATTTTTTCACTTTTTTCCTTCCTATTTCCCTGAAATTTCTACTACCTCAAACCAACTTTCTTCATTTTTCCACTTTTCGTCTTCCTCTTTCCATTTTATCATCTTATAATATGGATTAATATTGTAATTTTAATTTTATTATTCAATTTATTTAAATTATATGTAAGGATTGTGATGTGATATAAAATTATTTTTACATTAGTCTATATTATAAGATGATAAAATGGAAAGAGGAAGAAGAAAATTGTAAAAATGAAAAAAGTTGGTTTGAAAAAGTTATAAAAAGTAGCTTTTGGAAAAAGTTTATCTTAGAGGAAAAAAAAGTTGGTTTGGGGTTAAAATGACTTTTACAAAAAATAAGAATGTTTAGGTATATTTTTTTCAAAAGAATTTTTTGCCCCAAAAAGGCTATTTTTTTTTGGGAATTTCAATAAAGGACCGCAGTTGGATGTTTTTTCTTTAAAAGTTAGTTTGGGGTTAAAATGACTTTTGTAAAAATGGGTGTGTTTGGGTGTTTTTTCTTCAAAAGTTGGTTTGACATTAAAATGGCTTTTAAAAAAAAATAGGCGTGTTTGGATTTTTTTTCTTCAAAATGGCTTTTATATTTTTTCCCACATAATATATTACACTACAATTTTTTAATAAATATAAGTTGGCTTAATTTTTATCATATTCTAATATAGACTAATGTTGTAATTTTAATTTTTTTAATCTAATTTATACACATTTTGGTGTTTATTATGCAATTTTATTATAAAAATAATTTATATTAACGGTTATATGAAATTATTATAAAAGTCAATGCCCTTTTTATTATTTTAGTGTAGAAAAAATTATTCTGATAAAATTTATCTAAACACTTTCATTTTTTTTAAAACCAACTTTTCCACAAAAACCCTTTTAAAAGGCATTCTAAAAAAAGTCATTGCACCAAAAGCTCTTCTAAAAAATTGTATCCAATTGAGCTCTAACAACGTCACCAAACAATTTATCGCACTCAAAAAAAAAATCACATTTTTAGTCATAATTAACATGAGCAGAATAGAGTATTGTTAAAAAAATCTGGGTACTGGCGAATGGTGATAGCAAAAGGAGGAAGGGACAGAATTATTGACATGGCTGGCTGCAAATTTCTCTCTACAACAATGGCCACAAATACGATCTTTCGTAGATCACTGTGTAGTCTGAGACCGCCTTCCCATCTGCCAAGACCCATATTTGCCTTGGCATTAAAATTTCCTTCGCCAATTCCATTTACAAATCAACTGTTCCAGCCCCTTCACTCCCACAGGTACCTCAACAAAGGTTTGATTCGTAGACGGTCGTCTTTCAGAAACGGAAGGAACACCCCATCTGAAACAGAGTGCCCTGTTCCACAAGACCAGCAGCCCATAAACGAGTACCAGTCCCTATCGATTTCCTTCCCTTTTTCATGGGCTGCGGGCGATGTTGTTGAATACGCTTCTCGTCTATTCGTCACTGGCGCTTCTTTTGCACTCTTCATCGGTCTCCCAGTTTCATGGTTTGGCTCTGTCGGGGCTGAATCGGAGCCCTTGAAGCGAATTTTATGTGCCACTTCTAGTGGGGTCTTTGCGGTGATTCTAGCCGTCGTCAGAATGTATCTGGGCTGGGCTTATGTCGGCAATCGCTTGCTCAGCGCCACTGTCGAATGTATGCTCTTTGTTCTCCATCTACATATTCCCAAAATAGAAATTGCCGATTTCTGTATAGCTGTGTAAACTGTAAAGGAATAAATGACCCCAAGTATATTGAAGAAAATATAGCTGTTCCCTCACAACACCTATTTTGCAGATGAGGAGACGGGGTGGTATGATGGCCAGGTACATTTTATTCTTTGTAAATGTTTTAAGATGATCTTGGGAAAACTGAATATCTTAATGAATCAGCATTCAATGTTATGATTTCTTAGCACGGGCAATTAATCTCAGTTGCTTATTGAAGGTTCTGGTTTCAATGATGAAATTTCTATGTGGTGATATATACTTTTTTGCTTGTCTAAATTCTTTCTAGGGAGTGTTTGGTAAGCCCTAAAACCTAAGTTTTAAAAACTGTTTCAGCAAGTCAAGATAAAACTCCTCTTGTATATTTATTTACGTCGCAAAAGCTATTATCAAAAGTTAATCCAAACTGACACTTAGTTGTGTTGTGAGCTATCATTTATAATTTGGTGCAAAGATTCCAGGAATGATTAGCATTTTCTTTCGTCATGAACATTTTACTGGTAATTCTTGCATGAGTTATGCGCCCAAACTACGAGGAAGGTGCTCTAATTAAGACTATTGTTGGTGCCTTAACTGATGTGCTTAGGAATAGTTTCAAAATAGTGCAAACTTGAGTAGATTCATGAGAATAAGTAACCTCATCATGACCTTTCCCTTATTGAGTTCTTGTTCATCATCTATGGTAGATATGAAATTCTCGCTTTCTATAAAAGCTGAATACTGAGTCTGATGTGATATTGTAAACCGTTATGGTTAAATCCCTAATCCCTAACCTCACTTTCCTTAATTTGGCTTAAGTATAGTTAATTGGGGCTCATAGGGCCTCTTATAGCCGTTGGGACAGATTAGGTATTTTAAAGGGATGCCATGTCTATAAATAAAGGCCCTGATTTCATTTTCTGTTGTGGTTGCTCAGATTTGTATCTTAGCTCTGAACGAACTTCAGTTTCGGAAACTCAATAAAAATACAGAATTCTTCAGCTCATCTCTCTATCTTTCTGTTCTTCTCTCATATTTCCTTCTACTCTATTCTATTCCTATTTCCAATTACCTATCAGAGTCTTCTATGCAACTTTAAGCATGGCACAGGTAGTCAATCAAGCATTGCCATGAATGCTAGTCAGGTGCAATTGCCCCTGCTTCTTTGTCCCTTATTTACTCCACTATTTTCTTCCAGTTATGCCCTGTTGACTATGCTGTTAGTGAAAAGTATAATGCTTTAGGCCGCAAGTTCTGGTTCTTTATCCATTTTAATTTGACAAGCTTTAAAGCAACTTTTTCTTTACAGATATGGGTGAAGACTGCTGAAGTTCTGTCTCGTGACCGCCTCCTAGGATCATACACTGTGAGTAGTAGTTCTATACATATAATTCGTGCTTTTGCGCATGATCCATTCTTTTTATTGCTTTAGACTTTGTTATCTATGAAATAGGTAACATTGACTGTCCTGCCATTTTTCGTTGCTCACTTTGTCTGTATTTATTTGTTACGAGTGAGAGTGTATGGGAGTATTTTAGTAGTGCAATCCCTACGGTAACCATAACATTCATTATATATTGATACACAATAATTTCTTATTCAGAACTAGTTATCGTTTTTGACTTCAAACTGCAGAAGATTGTGAATTCCATATAACTGCAATATTTGTAGCTTCATGCTACTGCTGTCTGTGTTGAAGCAACTAAAACTCAACTGTCCTAGTTTAAGCTATACTTTGGTGTCAAGTGTCCTAGTTTTGATCCTTGGTTCATTTTTTCGTTGCAAAACAAACGAACAAAACAAAAGTAACAATCAACAAGGCAGTCCAGAAATGATGAATCTGCAGACTGCAGTGCTTGATGCTCTGAGAATTCATGCAGGTTCAAAGTTTGTTCTCTGATCTGGAACTGTAGTTCTTAGTCATCTCTTGGTATATAGCGTTTTCTTATGAATTCCTAGAATAAGATTTAACTTGAAGTAATGATATCACGGTATGAGAGCTTGCAATTCTGCTGTTATTATTGCTACTGTTATTATTTCAGAACCATCTTTATATGAATTTCTCTCATTAAAACGAGGATCTTTGCTGCATGATGTGCTTGACTGACTTTATGTATGTCATCTTCTGTTTGTGTGGAAGGTTAAGCCAGTACTTAGCAGATTAAAACTTACTTTGGTCAGTCTGGCTACATTATTATTCGCATTTGTTCTCATCCTGGTCAACATTGATGGGTACCAAAATAACTCATATCTAGCATCGAATGAAGCTGGAATTGGAGTGATACCTGGGGTTTACAGTGATGATTCTGCAAAATCATTTGAACCAGATGCCTTCTGTGGAGAACCAGATCTTCAATCATGACCTCTCTCCACCACTAAAGCTCATTGAATTATAAATCCTTGACCCTCCATGTATAGTACTTCCTCTGTCTTAAATTATAAGAGATAACCGTCACCATTACTCCATTCTAAAATATAAGAAACATTTAAAAAATGTCCTGTGTTTTAATTTTTTTTTTCCAATTTTACTCTTATTTAATACCAATGTAGTAATGCTTATGTTGACTATAAAACTATCATTCCCGAGGAGAGAAGAGGGGGTAGGGGAGAGGGTGGTAGACTTTAATAAGGTATTCTATCTTTTTCATTTCTCTTAATTAATAACAGTATTTTAGTAAAAAAGAGTAATAATTCTAACATATTTATTGTTTTTAATTGCCACTTCGAACCACAAGATTTAGTTAAACGTCTTTTATAATTTGAGACAAATGAAATATTGATTTAAGGGAAGAGGTACATCATTTATATTGTATCATATTATATACTTCCTGTACAAATTTTTGTTTGTGTGGTGCACTAGTACCTTCCTTTGCCTTTGTCTTGTCTCATTGCAATATACTACTATGAAATTAAGATAAACATATTGTTACCATCAAGCAATAGCTTGATGTTGTAGCCGTGTATTAGGAAGCACATTTGGGAAACCATTTATCATATATATATATATATATATATATTTATAAAAGATAAACATGCCATTTTTTTCATTTTCAAGAATGTTTTGTTTTTGTTTCTTGAGAACACGATGTTAGGGTCTCAATTAAAAAAATAATAATATAATAAAAGTTTTATAGCTTATTAAAGATAAGTAAATGAGCTACTATTGACAAGTTGTAAGATTTTTCTGATATTACTTTCTTTAATTGGACTTAAGTGTCATTTTCTTTTTCTTTTTTTCTTCATGTTTCTTTATTTCTTGGGGAGACTATGGGACTTCTTGCGGAACTGAAGATAGTGCCACTCCTACTGCTAGAGTGGGTAAAGGATTATTATTTTATTAATTTTTAAATGAATAACAAAAAAAAATTGATTTTAGCTAGCTACAGTGTTAGGGTTTGTTTGCTTCAACAATTAGCATGAACTCCCCGTGCAAAAATTTACTTTAAAGTGTAACATTAGGAACAACATAAAAAATTAACCTGGTATTACTTAATATAAGTGGAATTACAAAGGCCTCTATTATTAACTTACCCAGACATTAATAACGAAGGCAAGATGTCATGCAACTCTTATAAATAAAGAGAATCATCTTGCTATATTTATGAACAGGTTGCCTCTTCTTCCTATCTACCATTTTCTCCCGCTTATGATTAAAAAAACAATTTAACACTAAGTAAAAATATTTATGAACAAATAACTTTTCATCATTTAGTAAAAGTTAAGTCATACCCAGGCAAACAAAAAAGAAAAGTTCAATCATACCATCATCAAAGTTACAATGAAATATAATGAAATATCAATCACAAAAATGTTTTTAGGTGTCATGTAAACAAAAATAAAAATAAAAACTTAATAAATGTCAATAATAAAATATTTTGGTATTGCCTTCCATTTCTCTTCCATATAGCTCAATGGTTTGCTTGGATAAGAAAATTTAGGGAGAAAGAAAATGGATGGAAGAGAAAACTAAAAAGAAAAAGTTAACACTTTTTTGTTTGGATGGACAAGACAAAATTAAATATTTGATCAACTAAAATACCCTTACTCTTAAGTCAAAGTACACCATGTTTAAACTCAAACTAAATATCCTAATTAAACAATCATATTAACATTAACTACATATAATTTAATGAAAACGTCAGAGACGCAAACCCACCACCTATTGAACAATCTCAAGTTTCTAGCATGAACACTCCAATGGGTTGTGCGTGGAGTTAGTCTTTGAGGAATTTTTGTTTTCTCTTTACAGGTGGAATAAAGAGAAAAAAATAAAATTGTTATATGTATAAAAAATAATTTAATCTCATTATCCTATTTACAACACCGACTTCTTTAAGAATGAAATGCGACTAAGTGAACACCAATAACATTTTTAAAACTACTGAAAATTAGCATAGAAAACATAGACAATAGTGGTCATTTTGTCTAAAGACATGAAGGTTTCGTATTACTTAATGCTATAATTTTGATGATGCTATAATTTTTATCTCTAAACGCTATAGGTTGCTCACTTTATTATTAATAATAAATTCTCTACTACAAAATTGACCCGACATTTCATAAACGGAGATCGGAATCTAATTCTGCACTAACACATTGTTCTGTGTGTGCTTGAATTTCAACCCTGAGATGCAAAACCACTTGAAGGATGATTATTTATCATCATATATAGAAGAGTAGTCACCAAGTTTGGCTTTTCATTGAGCAAAATAGATGAGAATTAAACATCCCGGTTGCTCCCAGCACAAAGAAGAAAAACAAATGACCTAGCTAAAAGCTTCTGGTGCAAATTGATAAAAATAAACAATTTATAGTTGTTGAAAACCTTTAAAACATAAAACATTAGTTACAACATTAGCAATTCTACTTCACTTTATGATCGTACTAAGATTTTAAAGGCTATTGCAGCAGTTGAAATTGAGTTTGACCAAAAATAGAAAAAGAACTTGGCAAATCTAAAAAGAGGTGAGAGGCAAATGAAGACAAAGAAGGAACCTACTAATGGGACTCTAAATAATGTTGTTGATAGCAGAACTTCGTAATAGAGACTACATAATCGAAGGAAGAAAGGACCCAAATTGAGAACACATAAGTTTGCATCAATGGACAGAGTTTACTACAAGAAAATGCATTATCCACAACTGTACTGCAAACTTTGGAAGGGAATGGACATGCAAACTACTACAACTTAAAATTTGAATTTTGAGGGAACCGCAAATCTCCATTATATTCTGTGTTGATTGTTTCAATTTGAATCTCCTATCTCTACCACATGTAAGTTGCTTCTTTTTTGTCTTCTCAATGAAGCAATAGAGCAATAACTTGGTCTTTTTATGCTTTTGCAGAAAAAACTAAAGTTGCCATTATATACCAACTTTTTTTGGCAACATATATCAAGCAGAATAAGACAATAGCATACTTCACTGGGGATGAAGTTGAAAGCTGAAACAAAGAAGGAAGAAAGCCTACATACTAATTAACCAATTCCCATAATTTGTTAATATTATATGAAAATTATACCTCATTTTTTTTATAAAATATCCTTTTAATGAGGGCATTAGATGTGTGAGAAAAGAATATTAACTTGGTCTTTTTATGCTTTTCCAGAAAAAATTGAAGAAGTTGACATTGTATACCAACATTTTTTGGCAACAGATATCAAGCAGAATAAGACAATAGCATACTTCACAAGGGATGAAAAGCCAGTTGAAAGCTGAAACAAAAAAGGAAGAAAGCCTACATACTAATTAACCAATTCCCATATTTTTTTTATTATATGAAAATTATACCTCATTTTTCTAAAATATCCTTTTATTGAGTGTGAGAAAAGACTAGAAAATGTTTATGAATAATGAAGATTATGTGAAAAAATAGAGTACTTATATATATATATATATATATTAAGTGATGGAGAGAAAGTGACCCCATCAATTGAATCCTATATTTAAGACACTGTAGTAACATGCCAAGGTCATAAATGAAAAGAACATGGTCCAATTCAATTAATTCATTTGGCTTAAATGAACAAAGCAACACAAGAAAAATCAGCAAACCTACTTAGCTACCTGGTCATGGTTATGCAATGAGTACTTTCAACATTTTGCATTGGATCTTGGCCGATGGCTATAAAAATGGTGGAAACAATATTGCTGGCATGAGCATTATATCCACCAAGAGCACCAGCAATAGCAAAACCATCAAGGTTTTTTAGCATGTTAAGCTCCACCAAGGCAGCCACGTTGATCTTCAATAACTTCTTAACCACCTCTTCTTTAATAATTGGTTCACAGAAGACTGACTTTCCACGCCCCTCAATCCAATTTACAGCAGCATGCTTCTTGTTTGAACATAAATTGCCTAGAGAATAGAGGAAACACATAACCACTATGTTTCTATTAGAATAATTAGTACACAGTAAAAGTCCTTGATTACATTAGTAAAATAATTGAAAGTCAAGGATATGTGATTTCGGAATTAAATTAAGAAAAGACACAAAGAAAGGAAAACCAACCGTCAAACTAAATACTACACATACAAAAAGGAGAACTACAATATATATAGAGAAAATAATTATGACTATAAGAATGATGCAACAGAATTGAGTTGCTGCATTCATATGCGTAGTCAATCAATAGATAAATAAAGTATAAACAGAAAGATTTCATAAATGTAACTAAGTCAACCAAAACATTCTTTTATTCTCAAGAAGTAATGGTGAAAGGTTAGATTGAACACTAAAATAAAAGAAATCAAGCCCATCCCAAGTTCAAAAGAGAAAGATAATTGTTTGGTCATAGATCACACCATAATATAGCCTAGCACAAATAATTGCTTGATTTCAGCTAACTACTACAGCTTGATGAGAAAAAATCATTGAAGAATGACATGGAAGGAACTGGACCACTACCACAAGAGATACAAGGACATTATTCAAGAGAGTTGGCCCATAAGAAATTTTATATTTGAATAAAGTTGAATCAATGACATTATGTATGTTTGCAAAAGATCAATCTAGAGGTACAAGGACATTATTCAAGAGAGTTAGCCCATAAGAAATTTTATATTTGAATAAAGTTAAATCAATGACATCATGCATGTTTGCAAACAATCAATTTGGAAGTTCCAGCAGTTAGCAACAACAGTGAGAAGGGACGAGCTGTTTACTAAAGATGCCAATAACATCCATGTCTGGGAAATCATTTTGAAGGAAATCAAGAACATTCTGTATGCCCTTGGAAACCATGTTCATCCCCATGGAATCACCTGTGCTACAGGTAAATCTCATGCAAAGGTTCTTTCCCGTTATAGAGTAACGAATACTTTGAATCTTAGCAAATCTATTGGACCTGCACCAACAAATGAAAAATCTAAATTTAATCAAATACAATTTGGAAAAATATATAAAACTTGCATCCATTCAATTGATTGTTTGTCCCAATGAAACCTAGATTCTAGTTTTTCTATACATCCTATTCATCACTTCCCCTGATGCTCAGAGAATTAGAAGATCGTGAAATAAATCGCATTAAAATTCACCAAACATTCCTACAAAAAAAGAGGAGAAAATAATCGTCTCTACAAGACTACATCATTAAATTTGTCAAAAGTCAAACTTCCATAAGCAAACAGCAATACGACTATTGGGGCTGACCTTTTATCTAGACAAAGGACTTTAGACAAAATAAATATGAGCCAATCATTATGGGCAAAAAAGTAAGTTAGGCTAAGCATAAAGGTTTCGATACAAACTTATTGAAAATGAAGGCCAAGGTGTCAAACTTGAGAAGATCCTCCAGATAGAACTTCAATTCCACAGCCCTTTTGGCTGTGGCGAACCTTACAATAGGCGCTCTGGTCATCCCATCCCTTAGAACTAATGGTAGCCTCGCCAGAACATAAATGGCTTTACAACCTCTATTTGTGCTCGCCACCAAGAACCCCTTAGTGGTTGCCATTGGAATAGTATACTCAAATCCATCAAGCAACAACGGCCTTGCTACTCCCACCATAATTTGTACATAACCTACCGGTATTTCATAGCACTGCCCCAAAATTGAATCGTACTGGAACCCATCCAACGGTAATCCCTGAAGAGATCTCCCATACATCCTCTGCAAGGCCTCATGTCGAATGGCCGTCGCCCACTTATAGTCCCCGAGCTAGGACTTGAGTGAGATAGTACCATCTACCACAAACTGTAAGATCTTCTCATCTTCCTCAGAGGAAACAACCGAAACTAAGGGATTGAGATCCACCATCAATCCAGGAACTAGTTGCTCGATGATGAAATCACGGTGAGGAAGGTGGTTGTGAGAGCGAGACTCAAACAGCAACATTAGTCTCATCGGCGTTGTCCTCAAAGTCCCAAACATCGTGATAAGCACTTACAATGAAAGACTGTATGAAGTCAATGCCGAAAAACCCGAGAAGGTAAATAAAAGAAGCGATGAGGGACACAATGGCGACAATCTCATACAAGGTAACAACATGAAGAGGGGTGGAGTTCCGGATCTTGTCACACCAGCGGTGGAGGAGATAGTAGGCAACGAAAGAAGAAGAGCATGAAGAAAACAACATTGGTAAGGTACATTAGTAGAGGCAGGGCATCAAAAGCTCTCAAAGGCAAAGGAAATCTTAGTCACATGGCTGAAACTTGAAACTGATCTTGAGTGGTGATGAGTCTGTAAACATGGCCAAGAAGGAGGGTAAAAGTGAACGAGCAAGAATAGAGTGGCTTGAAATACCTTCAATCTCCTCTGCATCTCGATTCCTCATGAAGAAGAAGAAAAAGGAGACCTTGATGGAAGGCAATAGAAGCAGAGACCGGGACAATGAGAAAGATTAGGAGGAAGGTGAGAGAATATGAATGGGAGTGCGTTCAACAACCTATTGATATGAGCTAAACCCATAATATAGCAGACTTTTGAATTTCAAAATTCAAATGTGAATTGCCGTCAAGAATTCAACTTTTTACAGAGCGCGATGCAAGTGTTTGTAGGCCAATAGCTTGATTTTTTTAATTTTGTGAACAGTGATTTATATTATTATATTGTTTTCCCCTGTTAGAAACAATGTTTCAACGAGAGGATAATAATTTTTCATTCTTGTGAACAGTGTTTTAAGAGATAAGCTATAGTGAGCAAATGATGTAAGCATGAATTTTGGTGGAACAGTATTACACTTGTATATAGATTGTTGTACAGGGCATGCCTACACATTGTTGAACTAAAAAGATAAGATAACCCAGACACTAAGGGTAATTCTAAATGTAATAAAGTTCAAAATAAAAATATATTATAAATATAGTTTTGAGGGTGACATCCAAAAATCAAGAATCAACTATCAGTGTTGATTGATTCTTTATCGCGCTAAATAAACTAGGGAAGGGCGTAAAACTAGTCAAAACATTATTTAAGTTATGAACCATCCTAATCTCCATAACAAGTTCATTATGGAGAAGCAAGTAAAAAGAAGTGCATATACACGTTTTTTTTTTGTCAATGATCAATTTTGACAGGCAATGAATTTTTATTAAAGAGTGTAGATGTCACCATATAGAGAAAGAAATGAAGACCTGTCTCTTGGTATTAGAGCCTTAGCATATTTTACTTAACTAAGATATTTCTTTCTTGGTATCAGAGGTCTAGGCGGTATGTCTTTTCTTGAGCCGTTTCCTTTACCTCATCAAAGACCTAACCTCTTTTCACTTCTTCTAGGTAGAAGAGGTGGCTGAAATCACATGTTTGCTAGGGCATGCTGGGAGAGGTAGGTCTTCCTTCCAAAAATTTAGAATGTTATGGTATTGCCAGTCTGGGTATCCTAAAACTATTGCAACTCAAGGGCTAGGGTCTCTAGGATGACCCTTTCTTCCTTGTCTCTCTTAAGATACATAAGAAAAATCCTCCCTTCATTGTCATAAATTGTGACATTCACACATTTAATAGGTTTTTTTGGCATCCCTAGGAAAAGAATGACAACTTTGGTATGGAGATGAGGGTTGTTCATAGTTTGAACAATACATTGCAGAAAAGTTGTATCAATCCTTAATGAGTTTTTTTTTTTTTTTCCATTTGTCCCCCTCATTAACTATATACATTGCATTCATTAAAAAGTAGGTGATACTTATATTTAAGTCATTTCTCTCGCTTGCTCGGCCTTAGAACTATATAAGGGCATACTTAAAAAGAAAAAGTTCATTTTAAGACACACTTATTACATTTATTTCTTTTTCTAAATTGCGTAATTCTGAGCTCTTATTGAGGTATTTTGATATTAGTACAAGGTTGGCATTTAGGTGCAAACGTTTTTAAAAATATTATCAAAAACATTAAATTTACTAACTTATATGAAGCAATTTTTTTTTTGTTGATGAGCATAGATGATTGATGAATTATTTTCACTGTTTTTTTGTTTTGCTTGAAAAAATAATTGCTACAATGATTTGAGATTTTTAACCAAACCGGACGCAAAATATTGCAAACATTATAAATTTTAAAACTCTTCCAAAGCTTTTGAATTCTATTTTTGGTTGCTTGTATGATTTGTTTTGAATTTTATATTTGATATTGGTACATTAATGATATACAAATTCAATGATTTTACTTTAATGTTAAATCATAAAAACTCCAGGCCCTCAGCCCCTCGCATCTTCCGGCTATCAAAGAAACCAAAATAGTAAGCAATTAGTGTCGTTAGTTTGTTATTAGAAGGATACGGTTAATTAATTTTGACCTAGTTCAAAGTACTACAATTATATCCACACTTCAACAAGAGAATCGTAACCAAAAGTTATTTATATACATCCTCCTTTATAATTTTGAAAAACTTGAATAATTTAACGAGATTGATAGATACTAAAAAGCAAAATTTTTATTGTGTAGAAATTTTGACGAAATATATACACCAAATCATATACAAGAGGACCTGACAATCCAAACCATCTAACTTGGACTTAGAGACTTAGCTAGCACCATTCTGGTAATCCGTAATCCTTAATATAATTCAGAAAGAAAGGCTGACTAAAACTACCCCCTTCCCTTGCAATTCAAAATACACTAGAGCTCTTTTGTCACTTTTCCAATATGCTTCAGATTCATCCTCCTCATACTCTTCATATAAAAGCTAACTGTAGAATGCTTCAGATTCATCCTCCTCCTCAAACAATTCATCATCATATAAAAGATAATTTCGATGCTGGCTTCCCACGTGTACTTGAAGTCCGTCTTTGATTGCAGTTCCCTAGTTTACAGGCCAGACAATACAATGAGATTTAACATCTAAGTAATAAGGGAGACATCATACAAAAAACTCGAATTATTTTCCACAGTAAGTAGCCTTTCCAAGAGATAAGACAAAGAACCGACCATTTTGTGGCAACCCTCTTCAAACATCTCCAGAAATCCGGCAACCAGTCTGTCAGCATTTTCAACCCATTCATTACGGTGCATTCCAGCAGTTTCTGCTATGGTTTGTATCTGCGATTAAGAAAGAAATGCGAATTTTTTTCCCTCCAATATCTTATATTCCAGTAGGAAAAATATGTTATGAATTATGAGTCCGCATTAAACAACGAAGTTTTAATCGTTCCCCATGAATTTGAGCACTGTACTTTGGCCACTAGCAACATAATTTTATTTTGTATTATTTCGCTATGAAGTATGAACAATTTAAGGGCATGGGCATTGTGGCATAAAGAAATTCGAAGTTTCCAAGCAGTCAAGTATCAAGCTATGCCTGGTGAAAGTATCTGTCTTGCACTGTCAAAACTGATATGCATTATATTGGATCTAACTAGTCTGGATGGCAACTTTGGGTTAGGCTGGACCTAGTTGATTTTTTACATAATCTCAAGATGGTTAAACTCTCCAGGTCAGTTCTTGATAGGAGCAGAATCTCTTCTTACAAATAGCCATGAAACTAATGTCACAGCTTACTGAGTCAAATGGTCCATGATCATAAAATTTTAGTTGTTTTAAATGAAACAGTATAGACATATTGTGGCCAGTTTGATGGTTCCTTTGTCCAACTGGCTGTTGCAGCCCAGTTTTGTACCACATTAGCTAATAATTCAAAGACAGCAAATGTCCACAACATTACCTTTTCTCCCACTTTCTCTTGGTGTTCCTTTACAGGCCAGACAATACAATGAGATTTAACATCTAAGTAATAATGGAGACATCATACAAAAAACTCGAATTATTTTCCACAGTAAGTAGCCTTACAAAGAGATAAGACAAAGAACTGACCATTTTGTGGCAACCCTCTTCAAAAATCTCCAGAAATCCGGCAACCAGTCTGTCAGCATTTTCAACCCATTCATTACGGTGCATTCCAGCAGTTTGTGCTACGGTTTGTATCTGCAATTAAGAAAGAAATGAGAATTTTTTTCCCTCCAATATCTTATATTCCAGTAGGAAAAATATGTTATGAATTATGAGTCCGCATTAAACAATGAAGTTTTAATCGTTCCCCATGAATTTGAGCACTGTACTTTGGCCACTAGCAACATAATTTTATTTTGTATTATTTC
>JBAGKO010000011.1:7612020-7623778 GCA_037177275.1 Acacia concinna
AAAATTTTACAGAATTGGCCTCTGAGATTGGTTAAAGGACAAGTGTAGTCTGGACCCTATATGTAAGGAGAAAGGCTCTTTAGGTTAGTAATAGTAGCATATATTGATGCCTTGACATTGTGTTATGTTTAGGCACACTAAAGGAATCCTCCAGTTAGAAGCAGGAGGAAGCACTTGCATTGTCTAGAAGTAATTGGTAGCTAGAACGTCTACCTTAACTTATAATTACTTTGCTTCTATGCTATGTGCTATGGCTTGTTTTACTATGTTGTGGTTGAGCATGTATGAGATGTATGAGATATGACTCCCTATGTGTATGCCTTGGCAATATAATAGAAGTAGAGTTATGTGCATGCTCCCTGTACACGGTGAGTGCGGAGAGAGAGGGCACTAGATGACTAGTTACGAGCATTGCATATTGGATGACTTGCATTACATTATGTTGTTACTGGTTATAGTTCTGTTATTGAGGTTTCTTCAGAAACCTTACCTTTTCTACAATACAAGTGAAGGAATTTCAAAAGGCAAGGAAAAGAGATAGATAAGCATGTTGGATTTGTCTCCTGTTTGCTTATGGATTATTGTATATAGATGTATATGCTATGATACTGGATTCTGGATTGGTATTGTATGCTACTGGATCATGTTGTAATGAAGAGGATATGCTTTTATATAGTTGTTATGCTGTCCGAGTTGCATCAACGGTGTGAGAAAAGGGAAAATCGCATGGCACTGTGTTTATAGCATTTTGGCTATTGATTTTTGGCAATATCTAGCTTAAACTTGGGTGGGCTACAGTTCTAGCAAATGACTGAGTCTGACCACGAGCCTTTCCACGCTAATAGAGGCTATTTTTAGCTACAAATGGAGTGGTAGAATATGTCATTTGAAGTTTTGTAGAGAGTTATGTCTTCCCAAAGTTAGTCCAAAAATTATGGAAAATGGAAAAATAATCAAATGAATAATGTTATTTTGACCATATGAACAGAGGGCTTGTGCACGTGTGATGCCATGTAGTCAATGTATGAAATTATTTTTCCCTTAAAGAGAAATGAAATAGCTTTACAACAAACTTGAAATCACTTCGTTTCGATTTTTCTATAATTAGTTATGATTTCTTAAAGTTGGTCGAAATTAAGGGACGAATGAATAGTAACCTGAGAAAAGAAAAAAATTTCCCCTTTTTTCCTCAACTAAAAGTAATAGCTAGTGATTCCAATAACTCTAATATGGTAAGGTAATAAAGGGTATAAAAGGAAGGTGTTGCACCTTCTTATCACAAATAACTCCAGTAGATTTTCTCCATTTACGCTATCCCGCTTGAATTATATGATTAACATCTCCATCAATTTCACCATCTTGTTAAATAATTGAGTTCATTAGGAAAGTTAAAAGAAATTTTGACATGTCTATATTCTATACCACTTAAAAGTTTTATACGACAAGGGATTGACCAATATGCTACAATGGACCTGATATTCAGATATATTTGTCAGCTAATATTTTTCTTTTCGATGTAATCCAAGGTTGCTGGGAATAGATTTGACCCTGAGCTGATTGTTTATAATGCTGGGACTGACATCCTTGACGGTGACCCATTAGGCAGGTTGAAGGTAAAGGCCATTTTTGGGCTTGTTTTATTGCAGTAAATAATCAACTTATATTCATTGTCTTCAGGGACCGATCACTTTCTCCTATGTGAAACAAATGAATTGTTGTGAGAGTATATATTTGGTTGGTTTTCTTTTAATTTACCGTAGAGGGTGCATGTGTTGGTTTGTGCATACAGGTCAGTCCTGAAGGGATTGTGCAAAGAGATGAGAAAGTTTTCCAATTTGCTCGTGAAAAGAACATTTCAATTGTCATGCTCACATCAGGTTTTCTGCTTCAAGTGTTTTCTGCTCAGTTTATTTTAATACTTCCATTGCGTTGTCTTCACATAACCCAGCTCTCATGTTTCAGGCGGTTACATGAAATCCAGTGCTGGAGTCATTGCAGATTCAATAGTCAACCTCTCGAATAAATGTTTGATTCAGACAAGTCAAGGTCCAACTTCTTCATAAGATGCTCCTGCACTCTCAAGATTTCCTTGTATTGAAGATGCGTCGCAGGAGTTTTCATGTCCTAAAAAAGTATATGGATTATTAGAATGTTTCTATATCATAATAACATGCATGTTTAGTTTTTGACAAAAGAATAATGTGAATGTAGTGGATAATGAATTTTACTTTTGCACGTATGGGTTGCAACTTGTGAGGACACTTGTGAATATGTATATACTCCCTCCGGTCCTAAATGTAAGACCTATTTTATGATACAAAAATTGGTTTTATATTTATGATAAAAGGGAGTATTTGTTTAAAACATTCTATATAGCCACCCAATTTAAATAAGGGAAAATTGTAATAAAATCTCAAGGATGGAAATTAATAATAAAATGGTCCATACTAACAATTGAGCAATGACAATTAATAAATTGAGCAATGAGATTAATAACTTATGGGGGCTATTTTGATATTAAGTCTTATCTTTGGGACCTTATTGACATTTTTCCTTTAAATAAATAAACGTGTTCACTATATATGGATGTAGGTCACTCTCATAAAACAAAAAAGAAAGCCCACTTTCTGTAGGCTACATCAATTAATATTAATTAACTACTTTCAATTTATACATGCTATGACATGATCAATATTAGAATAGATGGTCAACAGCAAGAATTCTTATTACATTTACCTATCTTATCTTGAGAATCTAGAATCAACATGAATTTATCTCTTTTTTAAAAAAAGAAAAGAAAAGAAAAAAAGTTACTTTTATTGTCATATTTTCCATTTCCTAATCCTGGTTGATAAAAAAGATATCACTTTCATTTTATTCAAAGAAAAGTTCACAACCTTTTAAAGATGGGTTTTTCATATCTCATCATCATTATAAAAATGAAAAATTACTGAGAAGAGAAAGATAAGGATCACAGGTGGGGAGCATGGAGAATTGGAAGTTCGAAACCAATCGACATGAACTCCAAAAAAAAAAGTCACTTTCATATATTTTCACGCTCACATACACGTTATATATAAAAGATAAACAACATCAACCCATATATTACATTTTTAAAAGAGAGAGAGAGAAATCATCCCACGTATAATTCACATACAAGTGTGGATAAAATTAAAAGTCAAGAAGTGAAGAAATAATTATTTTTTTATTATAGGTGGCTAAGATTAAATTTGGATTAGGTGCCATATAGGGTATTAACCATACCACATGGCCTAAAAGCCGTTAGTTAGAAACGCTTATATCAACACTGAAAACTCACTTTATTATAATGTTCCATTCTTTTTTGTTGGTAAAAAATGTACTCCTTGTGTATTAAAAGATTGCAAGAACACTTGGCACATTTAATCATATTCTTTTTTCTATAGTCCTTCAACTCAGGCAGAACAAATACCAACATATGAGTATCTATCTATATCAAAATCAGAGGGAAATCATACTCAATTTCAAGCATACCCATGTAATTCTTGAATCAAAAATAAAAAAAAACAACAAAGAACATGAAAATGACTCAAGTTTCAAAAAAAAGACAGAGTCTGTCATTAAAAACAAGGAGACATGTCAAAATTACATGAAAGGAAACATATCACTATTAGATCTCAGAGAAGAGATCTAATTACCAAAAAAGAAAATCCTAATAACAATTGAGCAATAAAAACATGTTGTCATTTTTTTTAGTGAAACTCTTAAATTGTTATCACACTTTTCGATGAATCTCTACCTGAAATCCTTACAGTAATCTTCTCTTATTTTTACTAGTTGGAAGGAGGAGGAGAAGGGGCCATTGCAAAGCCAGCTGCGTCCGCAAGATTTGGCTTTTTGGCGGTGCCCTTTGTGGAGTTTGAACCGTTTGAGCCATTGTTATTACTACCAGAGCTTGCATGACCTGCATGATCTGCCAAGCCTTTCTTCTTTCCCTTTTCATTTGAGGAATCCATAATCCCTACATTCATGTATTATCAATTCACTCACTTTGTTACTCATCAAAATCAAAATATGTTAATTTCTCTTTGTAAAGAAAGGAAATTTCTTATATCATCAATACATGCATTGGAGCATTGTGATCCTGATACACACACAGAATGTAATTTATTGAACAGAGGAAGAGAGAGCAATTGAAAGAAGCATAATATATGAGGAATATAACAATCCATGAGAAGAAACAACCATTTTCACATCTTAAGAGATAAGATCATCTAATAAAAATTACTTCAAATAAATGAAACCAAACAACCACAAAAACAAAAATAAACAAACAGAGCGTAATATTATCAAAATCAGAGCATGGAAATGGAAGATGCAAGTCGTGCAGACAAACAAACGTGCTAAATTAAAGATTTGAGCTCTCATTATGTGAAGAATTTCAGGAGTTCGAGGTCCTTATAGCTTCCCTTTTTCAGAAAATCAGGGACATCTTTGTGTGCTTTCTCTACACTTTATTTACCCTATATTTAAATAAAAAAAATTAAGGAAGAAAGCTTATAAAAATAATAAATTCCCTTAACATTTATAAAAATTTTGAAGCCTCATATAATTTTTTTCTACATTTTTGGAGAAAGGGAGGAGACCAAATGTTGGAACATAAATGTCCCGATGTCCTTAGAGCATCTGATCCAACCTCACTAATACCCAAAAAATTGAAATCAAACATAAATTAATCATAATTAAAAAAAGAAGGGAAAAGAGCCGAAGACGCCATCGAGTGTGTAGATGTTGGAGCGTAAATGACCCGATGCCTTCAGAGCATCTGATCCAACCTCACTAATACCCAGAACATTGAAACCAAACATAATTAAAAAAGATGGGAGAAGAGCTGAAGGCCACAGCGAGTGTGTGACAGAGATGCGACTCAGCCGCCAAACTTGTTAACGACCCTTCCGATATGGCCCTATTCCTCAACACCTACGGTACCATCCAAAGGAGTGTCTCTTCTCCAATCTTCTCTTTGTCGGGTATCTCTTAAAATACCGGTACAACTCCGGTGCCCCGATTTTTTTTTTTCAATCGGATCCGGTTCTCGGAGTCATTCACTAAACGTTCCGAGTACTCTGCCAACAACACAGGAAATGACACATCGACCCACAAGAAGCGTTGCTGGTATCTCAACTCCCGACGACATCAAAATCGGCGATGACCCGTCGAATACATTCATCTCGCGTCGGGTCGGGGAGTAGAGTGTGAGTTGGTCCCACCGACGATGATGGGACAGCGGGGAGATGGTGATGGACGCCATTACGAGGTTTTGTATTCATGCATTTAATCTCATTTGATTTTCGTGACTGGAAAACGGGTTGCGACTTGCGAGGTTAATGGAGAATCTGGATTTTCCGGTGGTTGCGGTTGAAGACGGTGGCAACGTCCACACAGAGCTTGCGGTTTCTCCTGATAGACGAAGAAGATGGGTGAAAGGTGAAACTAAATGGAGGAGCCATGGGGAAAATGGGCGGTCGAGATGAAAGGAAACAGTAAGAAGCCAATAATGACGGCAATCGTGTAACAGAGCAGCGAGGATTTTCTCGGTGGTGGGGTAGTTATCGAAATACCGGCCAAAATCCTGTTGGGTTCTTGGAATTTAATCAATGGCTCAACGTTACGAGTCCAAGAACTGAATCAAGATTGAAGTGGCGAACGAGGGATGAGGTAAGTAACCGACAGAGCAGCGTCCAGAGAGGGAGAGGCTAAGCTGGAAAAGGTTGATTTCCCATATGGGATCAATTCAGAGACAAGCATTACCCAAATACATGAAGAATGGAATTACATGACAGAAGACGATATTTGAGTAAATTTAGAGGGATGTGTACCTGCAGGGGAACCGGCGCCTGCGGAGTGCGGACTGAGTGCTTCTAAAATTTTTCAGGAACTGAGAGCTTTGAAGAATTCAGAAATGTGTAGAATGAATATTTAAACTGAGAAACCGCACTGTCGGCCCTGGACCGAATCTGACTGACACCGCTGAGGCATGAGCGCGTAGGATTGCTAAATGCATCAAGTTGTCGTAGCCAAACCCCATGAATAAATTTCAATTTTTTTCGAGTATTGAGAAAATAAATCCTACGTGATGCCACCTTGATGCATTTAGCCATCCCACGTGCTCATGCCTCAGCTAGTTGTCGTAGCCAGACCCAAAATGCATCAAGGAGTGAGGCTTTGTCCTACGTGATGCCACCTGTCCCTCTTCACGGCGAATAAATCTCAATTTTTTTTCCCATGGGCATTCAGTATCAAAAGCATTTTGTAGTGCGTTTAGAAAGTATTTTTTTTAATTTGCCTTTAGCAGCTTAATGTATTTTTCAGTGTATCCTTAAGTTTTTTTTTAACTGTATCCGAACCATGTCATACAAAATACTTTAATGTGCTAATTTATTGGACAATTATTTTAAGATGTTGAGCTGGTCAAAAAATACTTTAGGATATTGAATAGCCATGAGAAAATATTTTATGGTGATGAGTGCACATAAACCCTTTTTTTATGACCATGAATAAATTTCAAGTATTGAGAATTAATTTAGTGGTTGACCTTTTTTTTAGAGAATCTTAAGAATATTAATTACATTATTAGCTTCTTCAAAAAAATCAACTGAATCTTATAATTAAGATCAGAGAAAATACATTAAATGAAGAGATGCTTGTTCAAGCTAAATTCTATTAAAAGAAAATGAGGAAAAAAACCCTAAAAATCTGATAAATTTATATATGCATAAAGTTCGTATTTTTATAAATTTTATATGTATTTTAGCATTCTGATTTCATATCATGTTACCAATTTACTTTTCAATTGGTAAATTTTCTCCAATTTTTCATATTTAATTTGTTGGGACATACATAATTTATAACAAAATTTGAACCATTTAATCTAAAATTTATTATTATCACAAAATTTAATTACATTTTTTTCAACACCAAATCTATTGCTAACCACACACAACTTAATACCACTAAAGTGCAGCCCAAATGGGTTTAATGCACTACCTAAGACACTCTTTAATACGAGACACAGAATTTTGATGGACTAAAAAAATGTATTAGGATTGTGATTAGGATTAAGAATAAAATTGAGATTTTAAAATTTAAATTATATGAATTACCTAATAATATTTGGGTACTAGTTAAAATAATTTTATTTCATAATTAGTCATAAATTAAAAAAAGATTGTACCGTCCTTGTTTAAAAAAAATAATAAAAGCAATTATAACAAAATTCCTTGGTCGCCGTCACTGCCCCCACTTCTTCAATTCTTGCTAGACACCAGTCTTAAACAATTCTTCAAGGTGCCGATGGAGTCAGATGATAGGCAGATCGGTGTTCCCCCTCTGTGTGGGACCTGAGTGTTGTCGTCACTTTTTCCAAGAAAACAGAATAAATAGTCAAGGTTGATTCACTTGTGGCCCACATCGTAACGGATTTTTTATTCTGTGATTTGTTCAAAGTTGAATTATTTTTCAGGGACATCTAATAAAAAATATTTTGAAGGTTTATATATACTTTCATTTAGAAAAATTAATTGTGAGATTATAATTACTTCCTAAAAAATACTTAAACAAAATTTCTCTTGAAAAATTTAATACTTTATTGGACTTCCAAATTCTTTAGAATGATGAAATAGCTAAAAAAAAATATTTTAAGGCCCTAGATAGATCTTAACCTCAACAAAATGAATTTATTAACCAAAATCATAAGTTAAAAACTTTAATTCTTAAACAAAAAAAAAGATTTCATAATCTAAACTTCACAAGAGAGTGACATGGATACTTAGGGAGTGTTTGGATACCCAATGTTTCAATTAAAAAGCTCTTTATTAGTAGAATGAAAGAACTGGTGGGGTATTAGGTTAAGAGTCAGTGGATCATACTAGAGTCAGCCTGAAATCAATCCAGTCTCAGACAGGAGGGAATAAAAAATAAATTTCAATTCTCATTATAATATCATACTATCCAAAATCAATTTAATACCTTAAATCAATAACAAACAATTATATACTTATCAATCATTCTTTATATTTTCTTTGTTATATTGATATAATATAATATTAATTGATTGTCCAACGATATTATAATTAATAATCATAAGTATTCTTCTTACTGTTTTAACAAATTATCAAAATATATAGATAATAATAAAATATTTCTACCTATAGTTTTTTAATCATTAAAACAAAAATTATTATTAACTTTGACTAATATTTCTATCTACCACATAAAATAAATAATTTTTTTAATTTATAAATTTTTTTTTAAAAAAAGCAAACCTGGTCAACCCCACAACCCAGTCGGGTTGACATCGATTTGACCGGGTTGGCTGAGTCACCCTGGTCTGTGACCAACCTTGACTGGTTTGATGGTTGGGTCACCAGTTCTCGTGCTGACCCGGCTAGTCTTATCCTGGTTTGAAAACTATGCTTGTGTCCCACATTGAATTTTTTATTCTATGATTTGTTCAAAGTTGAATTATTTTTCAGGCACATCTAATAAAAAATATTTTGAAGCTTTAGATATACTTTCATTTAGAAAAACTAATTGTGAGATTATAATTACTTCCGAAAAAATACTTAAACAAAATTACTATTAAAAAAATTAATACTTTATTGTACTTCAAAATTCTTTAGAATGATGAAATAGCTAAAAAAAATATTTAAGGCACTAGATAGATCCTAACCTCAAGAAAATGAATTTATTCACCAAAATCACAAATTAAAAACTTTATTTTTTTAAAAAAAGATTTCATAATCTAAACTTTGCAACTGAATGACATGGATACTTAGAACAGCGAGCACACATGACCCCCCGTTTGATTAAAAATTTTATAACGGCAAGGGCTTAAATCGTCCCTTCGTCATTAAGGTTGTCCCAAAGCCAATATTGTGTACTGTTTTGTCATCTTGATTTTTGTGATTAATATTCTATAATTCCTATAAAAAAATAAAAATAAACTCCTCGCTTGCTTTAGACACAAATGATAAATAATTGAAATACATTTATGTGTGTGTATTATTAGATAATAGAGAAAATTACACTTAAATACTATTTAAATTTTTAAAACTAAAAAAGGTATGTTAACATTTTAAAAAGGCACTAAGGTACGATGAATTAAATTGGTTTTTTATTTTTTTTTTTGAAGTAAAAAGTGATTTAGAAACTAGTGAATTCCATTACTATTATTACAAATTTCAATATTCAACTTGCGAAAAATCTCCCCTCTCCTTTATTTTTCAAATTTGCTGAAGTGAAAAGTGATCCATAAACTAGCAAATTCTATTACTATTATTGCAAATCTCATTACTCAACTTGTGAAAATCCTTTATCTCCTCTGTCACTATGTGTCAGTCAGTGTCAATGTTAGATGAATAATGCTGTCAAAGGGAGAGAGAAAAAACAGAGATCAGAAAATTATAACGAAATATATTACTCTTATAAATTATCTCATTACTCTTATGGATTATCTCATTACTCTTATAGCGAAATTCTGCTACTGTTTACATTCAAAAAATTTTAAAAACCCAATTTAGTTTATATCTTTTTAAAATATGAACAGACATTTTTAAATTTTACAAATTCACATAATATTTAAATAAAATTCTCTCTCTGTTTTTTTTTTAATATTTTCGCCAATGGAATTCTCCCCATATAATATTGCTAGGCTTCGTATCAAAATGGTTTGCTAAATATGGTCGCGGATGAAGTTGCAAAGAGCATTGAATACGATGCCATGTTCCATCATGCGGGGTCCAGCAGGCAGGTGACACAGATTTGCAGAAACACTAAATAACATTGTCAGTGTTATGTATTTAGATTATTATGTATTGTATCGAAATAAAAATAAAAATAAAAATAAAAATCCCAGAGTAGGTGGTCAAATGGTCAATATCTCATATCTCCGCCTCATTATTATTTGCCTAGAGACCACGTGTGCTTGGTTCAATGTCAAGGAGGGGATGGGGTTTTAAGCTTTATTTTGATAAATAGGAGATGAGAGATATTTGGACAATTCTTATTTGTCTCAGAACTCAGAAGGCGACCCTGCGGACATGCATCTTAGTTTTTCCAATCCGGGACCTGCCAGTTTGACAAGTTCAGTATTTTTTACTTGAAAATAATTTAATCTGTTTTATTAAATTTTATTCCCAATTTTATATTAATACTCATCGAAACGTATATTCTGAGATATCCTACAATCCTCTTTAATTCTCACAGCCCATTTTGTCTTTGATTATTGTTAAAAAAGTATCAACAAGGATAAATTAAGAAAAGATTAATAAATATGAGAACTATTTCTGATATTTAGAATAAAGATTAACTCCCAAAACATGTTTTTTTAATAAGAACTAGAGGAGTATTGTTTTAAAAAAAGAAAAAAGATAGATGATGGCTGTTGTGTTTCTAATTAAGGTCAGCATTATCATTGTGATTTTATATCACTAGGTAATACTCCCTCCAGTCATAATTATAAGGGATATTTAAATTTTTTTAGAGAAATTAAGAAAACAAAATGAGTTATTTAATCATATTATTTGTTGTGCTTTATTATATTATATATTAGTTCATATGTCAAACAAAATAATTTAAAGAAAAATGATAACTTTTAATACTTTAAATTAATGCAATTAACTTTCTTAGAGTTCTTTAAAAAAAATCAACTAGACTTTATAATTATGACCGGAGAGAGTATATATGACTTGTTTAATTTGATTTCATGAGAGGAGATTGCGTGTAATATTGATGTAAAAGACTCAATCATATGTTTAAGTATGCATTTTATAATTAAAGATGATTACATCTAATATTTGGGATCACACTCTCAAACTGAAAAATAAGGATGAAAACTCTTGTAATTTAATGTATACTTTATCCTTTTTTTTAATTGTACAAAGCATATATACTTTATCCTAATAGTATAAAGTTTACACAATAATAAATAAAAGATAAACTTCTATATTCATATAAAAAAATAATGATATGACTTATAATTATAAATATGATTAAAAGCAATCTTTTCTCTTTTCATTATAAATATGAGAGAAAATTTTAGATAAATACTTTTTGAAATTGGGAAACCCATAAAAGGAATGTAACATTTACAAACCTAGAAAGGTGACAAAGGGGGAATATGGGATTTGTAAATTATAAGACAAAGATCCAAATGCCCCTGTAAATTAAAGAGGCTGTCAGGGAAAAAGACGAGGGCGGTACTGTGCTGAATGACAAAATATGAGAGAGAAAAACATACTAGCTTGGTTGGTAGTGATACTATTAGAGAAAGTTAAAATTTGTCGGTAATTGCAATACTAGAATAGACAAACCCTTTAAAGAATTGATCAATAGTTTAAGTGGGTTTGTTGCCGAAATAGATATAGTGGTTGTTGTCAACTTGTCATGAAGTTTTTGGTTTTTTGTCAATATCATTACTAGTTTTGTTAATAGCAAAACATTATGATATATATATATATATAGTAATTATGTTAATGGAATTACTAGTATTGATAATTCTATTATGGTTATATCAAATACCATTACAGTTTTGGTTAATACCAATGGTTACTAGTTACTTAATTTCCTTAAGTAACGTATTTCTTCTTTTTGTCAAATCCCTTCATCATATCTCTCTCCTTCCATCGCTCATCTCTCTTCTCTTCACCTTGGTCATCTCCTTTCCCTTGCTTCACTCTTTCCGTTCAGAACCTTCTCCCTCTCTCAGATCAGATGTCAT
>JBAGKO010000011.1:7623878-7640882 GCA_037177275.1 Acacia concinna
GATGACAAATGGATTTTTGAGACAAATTTTCACCTTAACAAAAATAAAATGGATGACATGTGGACTGTCAGTTCAACCTATTTAATCAACTAATGGTCAAAATTAACAGATTTAAAACTTTCAGGATAAATTTTCACCTTAACAAAATAAAGTGAATAACTTGTGGACGGTCGGTTTAACATATTTAGTCAACTAACGATAGGCCAAAATTGCCCGAATTCTGAAGCTTTCGGAATAAAATTACCGTTTGAGACTTTTAAGATAAAATTATGTCAAACAATACCCCTTTGCCTTGATAACAACATAGATGAGTTTGAATTAGTATAATGGTAACGTGGGATTTATATATCCGGCCCCACCTTGTGGAACAGTACTTATTGTTCTTTCATTTGTGACCCTAGCAGCATAACCTCATAAGCAGTGTCTGTCTGTACTTCGTACTGTATATATGTACTTATGCAAGAAGGTATAACATCCGTGAATGCAGGCTAACAATGGTGTTGTTCAAGGTCTAAGTGTCTAACAACGTATGCTTTTTCTGCCTGCTGTAAAGAGAGAGTTGACTGTGACATAAAGAAAAAAGGGCGAATCATTATGAGGTTTTAAGAAAAGTATTTAATTATTAAGAAGTCATTAGAACTTGTTATAGTATTGGTTCTCAGCCGTTATTAGATTTTTTAGTGATTAAATCCCTTCTTTAAAACCTTATAGCAATTCCTCCAAGAAAAAATTAATTTCTGGAGATGATGATGCATATAAAATAGTTTCGGGAGATGATGGTGTGTATGATTTTATCAACATCGGATAATTTTTTTTTTATTTAATTGCCTCCAACACATTTGCCAAAAGCCACAGGAATTCCATTGGCGGTGGCAATTTGATCAGTTCGGCTGGTTCCACCCAACTGTCATCTTGGCCGCAAGATTTCTGACCAAGTAAGAAAAATCACGGGAATTTCTATCTAAATGTTATTCATCACTACCTTTTAGGATACTTTATGTTAAAAATAATCATAATAAACTCAGATGTAACTGTAGTAACAATAATGAACCGGTTAGAATATACTGCATAAGCTACACTTATGTCCTTCACAATCAGAAGTGGATTCTCTTGCTTGCACAGAGTTGGAAGCACTTGTCTTTATATTCAATATTATTGCACTATTCTTTACCTTATCTGCAAAGATTGTAGGGCTCTGATTGGAATCAAATCACCTTGTGTAATAATTCTATACTGAGCTTAATATGATTGTTTGTTTATATATATGGTTCTCAAAACTTCGGTGACGAATAAGACAGCAGAATTAATATAATGAAGTGAGCACAGGTATTAAGAAAAAGGTGGCGTTTATAAGCTCGAAGGGTCATATCATGTCTCATTTCAGGTGGTGATCCAATAGTAAAATGGTAACGTTCAGGCTTTAACTAATTAAACTCCCAATAATTAGGGACAAAGACAAAGACGAAGGCAAAGACAAAAGGCGTCGGTACAATTACACTTCCCCTTTTAAGTTGTCCGTCCGCTTTATAGCTTCCAGATTTCTCTCATTACAGACAATTATTTACTTAAAATAGTATTAATGTTATATGGTGGGTGCATGAGTCATTGATTCGTGTGGAATTTTTATGATTGAATTATGGTTTAATTAAATGGAGGTGGAATTAATATTAATATAATATTAATAGGGGGTACGTAGTGAAGAATCCCAACCCACGTCTGAGAAGAAATACGGCCACAACATGCATATGCTGCTTTGCTTCTTTTTAACCCCTCTAAGATTGGCACATAAGCAAGTTCATGAACATGACCATGCTAGTGTCCAATGGCATGCCTGCATCTGCATCGAAGTAATTTTGGTCACTACAATATTTCGTCATAAATAAATCTACAAGCACGCCATTCTTAATTACTTTTATTAGATGGTCACAGTCAGAGACTTAATTAGAGTAGAGTGTCATTGGTACAACTGTAAAAAAAAAAAAAATTGAAAAAATTGCGTTAAGATCCTAAATATAAAAATATATATCAAAGAGGTATTGTGAAATCAATAAATCGTAATGAACTCCCTTAAAAAAATTTTGTCATTTATTTCAATTGTTTATTTATCCAAATACCCTTAGTTGTCAACGACAACCCCTAGAGTTATCAGTAGACTACCCCTGAGGTTATCAATGGTGGCCCAGTGACAACCCAGACATTAAGGTCATTTAAGTTATTAATTAATTGGAATTAATGACAAAATTTTTTTAAGGAACCTTACTATAATTTGTTAATTTAACAGGACTTATTTGATGTATATTTCTTTGTTTGGACCTCAACACAATTTTTTTCTTTTTTCTTTTTTCCATCAGGTCTTTTATACCGATTGTTGTGGGAACAATGTAGAAAGTGTAACCCATATTGTTTTCGTAAATAAAATATGAAATTGTTGATTTTAATTTGTACATAAGTTTACATGTGCAGCCAGTGTGAAAAGGGTTTGTCTTTGTTAACTTTTTCTCCATCAATCGGTTAGCAACAACTGATCGATGCATGATAATTTTTATACCCATATTGTACAGATCCTGACTAAATGATTTGGTTGACTCTTTTTTAAGATTAAGAAAGTTAATTAAATAATTTTAAAGTATTTATATTAATTTTTTTTGTTTAAATTCATTGGTTTGGTTAATAAACTAATATATTATTTAATTACACACGCCATAATATTATTAAGTAACTTTTTTATGCACATATCTAAAAAAAAAGGTTAAAGGGATGTTATATTTATAACCAAATAGAATATATGAGATTTCTTACATTGTTGGAGATCTCACAATTTTTCTGCACTAGCTATTAATATATAATAGAAAAAAGATAAAAAAATATCGTTAAAATAGATAAAAGACAAATAACTATGTTAAGTTGTCTTACTCTTACATACTATTTGCAATCATTAATATAAAATCTTATTCATAATGTTGATTGCACAATAAACAAAACTTTATATTAAAATTTTATTCTCCCTTAATTTTAATTATAAAATCCAGTTAACTTTTTTGAATAATCTTAATAAAGCTAATCATATTATTTTAAAACATTAAAATTTATCATTTTTCTTTAAACTATTTTATTTAATTTATAAATTAATATATAATATATATAACATAATATTAAGTTACTATTTTTTTTAACTTTTTTAAAAAAATCAACTAGATTATATAATTAGTAGAATATCAGGGGTAACATGGTAAGAGGCAAAATGGTGGGTCCACATGCACGAGGCTGAAAAGTGGACTCAGCATCACGCGAACAAATTTTGTTCCACTTCTCACATGATCTGCCTATATATCCTGCCATCCTGCTTCCCTTCTAATTAATTACTCTTCCTTTTTTCTTTTGAGTAAAATTAATTACTCTTCCTTTAATAACGTGACTGCCCTCTCACTCTTCACCTAAGGCGTGTATTTTAGTTACACGATCCAAATGTCACATCGTATCAATTTGACTTGTGTGTGTGTGTGTGAAAAGATTGTTTAATGTGAATAACAAGCAATTTTTTTTTGTCGAAGGCATTGAATACTTAATATGAATATGAATCCTTGTATCAATGGTTATGGTGCTGCACGCGCACCTTGAAAAACGGCATTACTATATACTCTATTATAAGAAGATCGTCATTTGATAATAAGGCCCCTTCAAGACAAATATATAATCCAATTGCCTCTCGCCTTTTAAATTCAGTAGCGTAAGAAATTAAAATGGGGCATGCACCTCACTTGCATTAATATGTACCATAATTGGGCTATGTATATGCAGTCAACATCATACTCAATAGGTGTCTAGAATAAAGATTGTCGTCTTGCGTGCATGATCCAGCTCTATTTATAGTAAACTATACCAAATTTGAGTTTTCTTCAAGACTTGTCAACATAAAATAATGGCCCTCCTTCGGCCTTTTCAGTGTTTGATTTCATTATATAATATAGAAAAAGAAAAAAGAGGCCTCAAAAGAACACATCTTTAACTTTAAAGACAAATCTGAGCACTTTAAAATATGAAACACCACTTTCCCTTGTATCGTTAGATTGTATATGGTCCACCCTCTTTAATCCATCCACTTTGTTTACAAGTAAAATATAGTTTTTCATTAAACGACAAGACGTACGCACACACGTATAATTAAATATATCCAAACAATGGTCCTCACATCTTGCTGTTATATATAGATAGATCCTCGTGTGAGAGCCCAACTTTACTACTCATAGATAGCTAGTTCTTCCATAATGGCCTCAGAAGCACAGCTTCACGGTCTAAGTGCTGCAGAATTTGCAGTACTTGAGCCTATCATTAACAAATATCACAAATTTGAAGCTCGGCCCAACACATGCACTTCCATCATAACACAGCGAATCGAGGCTCCGGCGGGGACGGTGTGGAGTTTCATTCGGAGCTTCGAGAACCCTCAGAAGTACAAGCACTTCATCAAGAGCTGTAACATGAAAGGTGACGGAGGCGTGGGAAGCATCAGAGAGGTCACGGTGGTTTCAGGTCTCCCGGCTTCCACCAGCACGGAGAGGCTCGAGATCTTAGACGATGACAACCACATACTCAGCTTTAGGGTTGTGGGTGGCCAGCATCGTCTCAAGGATTATCGCTCCGTCACGTCGGCGAATGAGTTTCAGGCGGAAGACGGTCAGGTTTACACCGTGGTCGTGGAGTCATATATCGTGGACATACCACCAGGGAATACCGCAGAAGATACGAAAATGTTCACGGACACTGTAGTGAGGCTCAACCTTCAGAAACTTTCCCTCCTTGCCATATCAACGCTCCATGCACAACAGTAGTTAATTACTGATGAATACTGTATTTAGCTGCAGTTACGTTGATGCTAAAGATCTCTGTCTGTTTATGCTCATCATCCTTAATGCTAAGTGATTCTACCTAGATGTGCCACTTCGATTGTTTAATCTCTTCTTAATTTATTAATATAAAACTCGGTTTGTCTCATCACGAGCTGTTCATAAATTCACGCAGTCGAATACTGTCATAGAGCTTGCGCGTCGCAGCAACGGTTAAGGTTGTCATAAGTATAAATCATAGAAAAAGCCTCTTCAGTTCTGAAAGTAATTAAGGCTGCATGCATTCGTTTGTTCTAAGACCCCCGGTAGGTGAGCTATGTGCACTGAGTAGCCCTTTAATTATGTCCGTATTTAGATTAACAGTAGTAGATTTACGGTGTACAATGTATATATGTAAGAATAGTTTTGTGTTGGCTTGCATCAACGTACTTTTTAAACGCTAACTCAAACAAACATTATATTGTATGTTTTGAGCATATGTTAATCACTCCTTTTTTTTTTAACTATACTTATAATTCATTAGAAAACTGGTTCAAAACATATGTATGTACAACAGTTCTACGCATAAACTAAGATTTCGTTTCTTGTCGTGGTAACGCGGCGTTAAAAAATTGGATGCAAAGCTTCCATCTATAGAGAGGAATATTGATTGATTTGATCCATAGTTCGTTTATGGCCAACCCAATAAATGGATTAAAAGATGGGTGATAATAAGTAGGTGGGCATATTCCATACGGGGAGAAAAAAGGAGAGTGATTGACCTGATTATGAAGACAGAAACAACAAACTTGTTGGCAGATGTAGCAGCAACATTATTGAATCGAAGATGAGGACTGAGGAGTAAGAAGCAAGAAGCAAGTGGGCGTGGGGTGGGGTGGGTGCATACATGGGAGAAATTAAAGGATGGGATCAGGGATGGTAGGTGGGGCAGTTCAGAACCGTTTTTGTGTGGCCTTTATTTAAATGTCAACCCTCATCTCAACGGCATATGGACCAAGAAAGTGAGACGCAATCTTGTGCTTGCTTGTGAATTGTGATCCCACTTTCACCTACGCGTGACTCTCTCTTACCTGTGAATTATCACTTTCAAGACAAGTTTCAACACTCCAACAATAAAATGTGCCCCTTTATCTATTTGTTAATTGCTACCAATTCTTTAGTATTAAGTACTCTCCTAATCACACTCTTTTGTATATTTGATCATTTGCATTGGTCGCGTTAGCTCACCCAAAGGCCCGATCATGCTCATTACGTACAACTTGTTGATTTAATGCTTATTTATTTTTGTGGTCTTAAGAATAGGTGATAATGTTTAACACATGCTAATAGTAATGTTTGTGGTAAAAGGTCATAGTTTATTGGGGTTGATTTGTTCACTGGACTTGAGGTTGGGCTTCATTTTGTATTGGCCTTCGGTTTGATAGTGGGCCGAAGGTTTATAACACACATAGGGGACGTTGGTTCCTACCTTGCAAGTTCAATTGGAAGATGGCCTTTGAGTACTTTGGGAAAAAAGGTGTCGACAATTTAGTGCTTGTTTTAAAAATGTAACTACAAGAGGGGGGTTGGGTTTAGCAGAAACAATTACTCCTTATGGCAAACTAATGTTTGAATCTATTTTGAAGAAAGTGTTCATATTTAGTATGTAACAGTATCTCAAATAGAATTACCTTCAATAAAAAGGTACATATAACTAGTGGAAACAAAAATTATAGAGAATTTCAATTAAGGACTAAGAAAACAAATTAATTTCAGTCAAAGATCAAAATATTCTGAAATTTCAATTAAAACTCAAATACTAAAATAAAAATATGTTTTTCAAGTAAAAAGACAATAATGCTCCTTATCTCATGAACAAGTGAAATTATCTTATAAACAAGTGTACAACTCTTTCGAGCAAGTATAATCCTCCTATATACAGCACATTAATTTTCAGTTGTCAAAATTACACACTTATTTATAAGAAAATTTCGCTTGTTTATGAAATAAAGGGCATTATTGTCTTTTTACCTGGAAAAAACTTATTTTCATGTTGGTCATTGGGCTTTGACTGAAATTTCAGAATACTTTGAGCTTTGACTGGAATTAATTTGCTTCCTTGGTCCTCAATTGAATTCTCCCAAAAAATTAACTATTCATATAGATAAGATGAAAAATCATATATTCACACATAAGAGCAACATACTCATACAAATCATAACCCACTTGGATTATTTCTAATCTACTTTCACTTGAAGGAGATAATCAAACCCACTTTAGGTCTAAAGAAAGACTCCCCTTTCTAAAAAGATACTCAAATTATCCTCTCTTGAAATATAATGAGGAATCTAATTATCCTAACACATGGTCCTCAATACATCATATTAGATCTATATAGAACCTATCTCACTTAGCTAAAACCACTTTTACCCTCTCTAACACATATGATACTCCTTCAAAGTCTTTATTACAAGGAAATGTTAACTACTTTACGGGGATAAAATATATTAGTTAAAGTTTGTTTAGTTTCCAAAACATCTTAATAGGTTAAAAATGAACATATTTTTCCGGTAAAATAAAACAATAAATAATCGGCTTCTTTCCTATCTCTCTCATTGCAGCATCCACTCTCCTAATCTCTTTGATTAAAAATATGAGAGTCAGATAATTAAATTACACAATCCAAAAAGTTGGATTAAAATTCATTAAAAATAATAACTATCTACGAAATGCAACTTATTTTTTTAAACACTCTTATTTATAGAGAGTGAGAGTGAGAGAAAGGGTGAGTGAAAAAAGAAATGAGTGATATTGAGAGGCAAAAAAAATAGAGATGCATATAATTAATTAGGGTAAAATTGGAAACAGCCCTTTAAATGATAAGGCAAAACCAAAATATATATATATATATTATATTAGACCCCTTACAAACTTGACTCTTATACTCTGAAGCATATTAAATATGAAGTATTTGAGTCGAGGGCAGGTTATTGTTAAAGAGAATAAAAATCAAACTGACAAAAAAAGAAAAGAAAAAAGAAAACACTCCCTCCAATTCTGAAAAATTATGGCCTTAGAGTTAAAAGTCACTTTGGTCTTTGCTGGTTGCTTGTTTGATTAGCTTTGAATAAGTGCTTATACGACATTTGAGATATATGTGTGGGAGAGAGAGATAAGTTTTGTCTCAGTCAAAAGTTTGATTTAAAACATATTTAAGGAGTTGATAGAGAACAAATTAAATTATACTCTCTCTCTCTAGTTTTATATAATTCATATTTGGGGAGTTGATCTTAATATTAAATATAAGATATATTTTTTATATTTGCCAATTGTTTCTTAATTTATTGATATTTGAGCTTATTCGATAATAATTAAAGAGGAGGAGAAATGAGAGAATTAAGAAAAATAATTAGAGTAATTTAAAAAATATATATATCATATAAATTAATTGAATTATATTTTTTTTTGCCAACTTAACTAATTTTTTAATTCTAATCAATCAGGTAAATATATATTACATTAAGTACAATAAAGAAGGAGACAAAGTGAAGTGAAGTATCCTCACTTTGGAGGAGTATTATCGACTAAAAGTAGGGATGGAAATAAGTTAGGCTAAGCTAGGCTTTGTCCTTAACAGGCCAGGCCTATTTTGTGACAAGCAGGTCTAAGCTTGGTCATAGACATATTAAAGACTTTAGGCTCGAGCTTAGCCTGTTAATAGGTTTGAGATGGCCTAAAAGCTTGTTAATAGGCTTGTTTTGTTTTTAATATTTATTTTTTTAATTACATTTTTTTTTCTAAATTCAATATTTTTTCTTATCTTTTATTTTTATTTTTTGACACATTTTATTTTATTACTTCTTTTATCTTTTCGCTTTTTATTATAATTATTTTATTTATAATATATTTTTAATGCTAATTTATTTTTTATCAAAAAAATACTAATTTCTTTGAC
This sequence comes from Acacia concinna, assembly GCA_037177275.1. Taxonomy (NCBI): domain Eukaryota; kingdom Viridiplantae; phylum Streptophyta; class Magnoliopsida; order Fabales; family Fabaceae; genus Acacia; species Acacia concinna. The sequence goes on from JBAGKO010000011.1 coordinate 7,632,657, forward strand.
TCTTATAAATCATAATTTAAATAAATTCTTATTACACATCTAATTATATGTTAAAATCTCTTTATCATATAATAAATATTTCATTATGATAATTATATCACAAAAATAAAAATTAAGTTGCTATATTTACTATTTATTTTTTACATATTTTATATTTATAACAGTCTCAAGCTGGCCTAATAGGCTTAACAGGCCTATCCATAGGCCTAAGCCTGACCTTTTAAAGAAAACAAGCCTACTAATAAGCCTAAGCTTGCAATTAAGTTTAAACAAGTTCAGCCAAATTAGGTCAGGCTACAAGCCCTTGACAGGCCTCTTGGCCTATTTCCACTCTTACATCCAGCGATCCTACTAAATTTTGCATTTGTGATTTGAGTCAAATTTCAATCTTCATTTTTTTATAATGATATAGCGGCTTTAATAAATCGCTGAAGAATAATAATGACTGAGATTCAGCTATCGTATGATTGAACATGTTTAAATGTTTGTGTCCACTTTGTCATTATATTTTGTAATAATGACTACGATGGATGCTTCACACGTTCCCACTCTTTGTATACTACTTTCTTTAGTCCTAATTATAAGGGATTGTTGACTTTTTTTAGAGAATCATAGAATAATTCTAAGAAAATTAATTACATTACTTAATTATATTATATTATGTTTTAATACATTATGTATTAGTTCATAAGTCAAACAACATAATTCAAAGAAAAACGACAAATTAAGTGTTTTAAAGTAATATAATTAATTTTTTTAAAGATTTGTTTACTCTTCTAAAAAAAAGTCAATGTACCTTTATAATTAAGACCGTGGAGCATATTTCAAAATAATAATTTCTCAATGGAATAACTCGTTTAACGTGTTTGCAAATTGCAAAGTGGCAATCATGAGGATTCTCTTGGCAGAATAACGCAATCTTGGTGAAGAGCTAGCGCCTAACTAATTCAAAATGGCATAACAACTAAAATAACAATTGATTTTTTTTTATATAAATAACAATTTTCATTGAAAGTAAAATGATCATGCATCATAGTTCTACAACCATGTTGAGACATAAAGTGATTTTTCTAATGAAATATATGATTAGTAATTGTAAGATATGATAAATAGTTAAATACTGTCAAAAGCTTGTAAAAAATAAATACTGCTGATAAGATCTACCAGATGTGAATGCATTTCAATCCGCGGCGATTTATTTTTACTCTCTTTCAAAAAGTTGCGATACCCCTTAGAGGCTGTTTGGATGGTCATAATAAGTCACTTTTTTAGCTTCACTTCAATAAGCTAAGCTCCTTAAGCTACTTTTGTTGTTTGGATAAATGAAGCAAGTTGAAGTTGAAGCAGAAAAAAGTGGCTTCAAAAGTTGAAACTGCAAAAACAAGCTTATCTGGCTTTTCTTAAACTGCTTATTACAGTTGAACAAGGGTATTTTTTTCTCTTCTTCCGAGCTCGAACGAGGTTGGCTTTTTTTCTCTTCAATTTTAGATGTGAGTGACTGACCGAAATTTTGCGGAAGTTTCCTCCGCTATCGCTAATTTGCTATCGATAGTAGTGGTATATAGACGGCAATGGAATGGCAATTAAAAATAGAAAACCCCATACACAGACGACAGATCAAATAAACAAATAAAAAAAAATACTAAAACTGGCAGGATATTTGATGGATTTCCTGGAAGGGGCGTACCTGTTGTAGATCTCGTTTTTGCAGATGCCCACACTCTGTCAAGAATCACACAGAATTCAGAATAGTCTAACAGCAAATTCACTCGGAAGGAAACTTTGAGAGAGAGGGGGAGTTTGTGTGTTGTTGCACGTATGCGCTCTATCCGTAGAAAAACCTCCATATACGCATTTTCTACGCGCAGTTATTTGAATTTGAAATCAAATTAAAATAACTGTTCCCCCTTTTTTTAATATATAAATAATATATATAATATATAAAATACCAAATGGGAGAAAATTATATACTTATCCCACATTATTTTATATATTTTCATATTGGCCCCAAAAAACCAACTTACATTCTTTTGATCCTCCAAGGGTGGATTTATCTATATTCCAACAGTCAACAAACCGACTTAATAGTAATGACATTACTTTCTTTGTAGTTGGGTTTGTTTCCTTCCATATTAAAGCACAATGAAAGAGTTTTTTGCTCAAGTGTTATATGATTATGAAAAAATGATGATTTCTTATCTATTAATAATGTGTTGCTTTCCATATAAATTTCTAAGTTCAGTATGTGTATAATAAGTGAAGACGTTTGTGTTTATAAAAGGGATACTTTAAGTTAAATACTACTAGTCCTTCATATGATGTGGACAATTTTTGGATGGTACTAATGTGACAAACCAAGCTATTTGGTTAATGCTCAATGGACTCATTAGTTGTTTTAATGCCCAATTGATTCTCGATGTGTCATCCTCAAGATTTTTCTTGATTTCTTTATATGATATGTCAACTAGGTTTAAGTTCTCAACATGATGTCTATTTACCTAGGTTTTTAGAGGTGACATATTTTATGAGCTATAAATAGTGACCCTATATTATTTTTTTGTATAGCAATATTATATTATAAAGAAAAAAGTGGCCGACACGTTACTCCATTTTTATATAAGTGAATATTGGTAGTTGCTGCAAGCTATTTAGAAGTTTATTGAATGGTTTTACATATTTTGCATAACTCATTAAGCACAATGGTTGGTAGGAACTGTTCAATGATTAAAGAAATTGATGATAGTACTGATATGTGGAGGATTATTGTTTGTGTATTGAGGATGTAGAATAACTATCAAAGAGAATTACTAACTGAGTTATATGTTGTATGTTTGATGCTTGTAGACCAAGAAATGAGTTCTCTTTATGGTAAATATATATATATATATATATGTTTATTATAGTTTTTGGTAGGGTAATAAGATTTAAGCTTAAATAATGAACAAGTACATGTTTAAGCAATACGAGAAATACCCAGTTGAAGGTCATTCTTATTTCATGGAAGTCTATAGGTGATTTTGAATTGGAAGGAATATAAGGCTTCCAGCCACAAGTTTAAGTTGCTTTTTAATTCATTTACTTATGTGAAAGAAGAGGATGCTCCGATTCCATATTGTGTATTCAACTTCTTCCCAATTAGAGACATATTGAAGTAGACTATTGAGAAGCATACAATATATCTATTTGGTAAGGATATTTTTTGCTATGTGTTTCCTAGATCAGTTTATTTCCCATATGTGGTGAATAAGAAATGCATGAAGTTATTCTTCCCTAAGAAATTTATTGAAAAAACAACTATTGAACATGAAGGATTTTCTACATAGAAAAAGAGATGATGGTAAGACAGTTGAAGTGAAAATCATTCCATTAAATAATAAGTACATGATTTCATACAATCCTATAATATTGTCTATGTTTAATACTCACATCAATGTTAAAAAATGTAATCAGTCGATTGCAATAAAGTACTTATTTAAGTATAATAGTAAATGGAATGATTGTGTGGTAGCCTTAATATATGATATTGATAGAACGAGAATTCCCAAAGATCGTTGGATGAGATTCAACAATATTAAAATTCCAATCTATACCTAAATGTGAGGCAACTTGGATTGTATATGATTTTGATATCTATCATAGGTTCCCAACGGTGGAAAGGTTAAGTTTCCATCTATCAAACCGACAACGCATCATTTATTTCAACCCAAATGATGTTGTTGAGATTCTACACAAGCCAAGGGTGTGTGAGTCTATGTTTCTAGCTTGGATGAATAAGAATATAGATGATAATTTGGCACAAAACCTGTATTAATGTGAATTTCTATAATATTATGTATATGATCGTATGAAATCAATTTGAAAAAAAAAAGGAAAAGAGGATTCACAATTGGTCGCATTACACATACTTCACCTTCATCTGGAGAACTATATTACCTCAGGATTTGTTAACTAAAGTAAAAGGGGAATCATTTTATGAATAGTTGATGGTGTCATATATCCACCATATTGTGGTTCATGTATTGCCCTCATATTGTTAGATAATGGTAGTGAATTTATATCTACTTTGAAGAAAGCTTTAGTTTGGGCAATGTGTTATTTAATGTGAAATTTCTTTGTGAGCATGCTATTGTTTAGTTGTCTAAGTCAACTTGAAGTTGTTTGGAAGGAGACTTTTCAAATTTTGTTTGAAGATTTATTATACATCCCAAATAATGATCCTATGTCATCAAGTATGTTAGTATTTCTTGTAGTTGTTTTTAGTAACAATTTTTTAAAAATATGTTGTCTTGATTGTTTGTTTTTATTTTTGTAGGGATAGAGATACTAGTAGATGAGAAAGAGTATGCTACTCTTACTAAAATCAACAATTTATTACAGCTAAATGGTTAGAGCATTTTTTATTTTCCTTCCCTTCCATTAATATTATCAAATGGTCATGTTAATGTTGGTAATCATATGATTTGTTAAGAATTAAACTATGACAGAATTTAGTTGGCAAAGCAATATGTTGAAATAATCAATTCATTGAATGAGGATCAAAAGTTTATTTATAATTCATTCATGTCTTCATTATACTTTAGTATGGGGAAATTTTGCTTTTTGTATTGTGATAAAGGCACAAGGAAAACCTTTTTGTGAAATGTGATCACTTCAACGCTTCATTTTGAAGGAGATATTGTGATTATATTTGCATCAAATGAAATTGTAGCCACATTGCTACAATATAGAAATGCTACTCATTTTAAATTTTCAATATTTATTGTAGTTAATAAATATTCAATGTGCAATATTAAACAAAATTCTCTGTTAGCCGATTTGATTAAGTCTACTAAGTTGATTGTATAGGATGAATCACCTATGGTTCAATGTTTTTGCATTAATGTGTTTGATAAGACTTTAAAGGATATTATGCATTACAATAATCCATTGTTAGGAAATTTGTATTGATGGGTGGTGACTTTCGCCAACTGTTACATGTTATTCTGAAGTAATCTAGAGCTATTATAGTGAGTGCTTGCATTACATAATAGTATTTATGGAACTCATGTAAAGTTTTCATCTCACAAAAAACATGAGACTCTCATTCTCATTGATTCAAGATAAAGAGAAATTAGGAGTGTTCTTGAATTGGCTATTAGATATAGGTGATGGTAAATTAAGTTTACCATATGAAGGCATAACAAAAGTTGATATTCATGAAGAATTGCTTATTGTAGCTCCAAAGATCTTATACATGCTATTGTGTCCGCCATGTACTCAGGCCTTTTGGAAAATTTATGTAAGTTATATTATATAAATAGTTGAGTTATTATATGCCTTACAATTGAAAGTGTCAACCATGTAAATGAGTATATAGGTTCTCTATTACTTGGTGAGTTGATGGAGTATTATAGTTGTTATTCTATTTGCAAGTCGTTTCAATATATTGATGGATTTGAAAAACCTATATACGACTGAATTCTTGAATACCGTTAATTGTTCAGTTTTGCCTATGCATAGTCATTTTACTAAAGGTTGGAGCACCTATAATTCTTTTGAGGAACATAGATCAAGTAGTTGGATTATGCAACGGAATGAGGTTACACATTGCACTTATTGGGAAAATGTTATTGAAACAATAACATTAAATAGGTCAACTGCAAATCAAAAGGTTTTAATCCACAAAATGGATATGAATCCATCAAACAGTAATCTTCCATTTCATATGAAAAGGAGCCAATTTCTAATTGGTTTGTCTTTTGCTATGACAATTAATAAGAGTCAAGGGCAATCATTATAATATGTTGGGTTATATGAATCAAAGCCTACATTTCAACATAGCCAATTATATGTTTCTTTAAGAGTTAAGGATATTGGAGGTTTGAAATTGTCATAGATGATAATAAGACTCATCAAAAGAATTCAACAACCAATGTGGTTTATAGGGAAATATTCAAAAATTGTGATTGGCATATTTGAGATGTTGTGAAGACAATTTTTTGAATATTTTATATGCTATGACATAGAAGTTGTAGTAGTTTTTATTTTTTAACCAAAGGAGAAGTTGTAATCTTAACATAGTATGAATACAAATGTTATTTGAATTATGCTTGAGGAGATATTAGTTGAAGTTAATTCAATGCAATTGTATGGCTTTCTTGGTTTGATATGTTGTAATAATTGTTAGTGACTAACTGTTTGATGTGGGGTGATGAATGTAATATGTTTTTGTTTCCATATTTCTAGTTGAAATGATTTTTCTTTTCAATTTTCATATTGGATAAAAGCCACACTGCCTATTGGTGTGGTGCAATTATTTCTCCCTTACAACACGCAAGGGGAAGTGGTGCTTGTTTGTACTAACCAAATAGCCTTCAAGGTTAAAGGGACTAATATGAGAACAAATACAAAAAGATTCATGAGGGATAAACACTATTGTAAACAAAACCTGAACCCAGCATTATGATCATTTAAGGAGAGGTTTCATTATTGATTTGATATCGAATTCCTTGAGGTCTAGGTAGAAATCTCCTCAAACAACAAACATCATGAAGCACCTTATGTGTATACCATTGAAAGTGCATCTCCCACCTACCATATGGACTATTTCCCATCTATCAACATCAACATTCCTAGAAAAAACCTCTCATCCATAAACTCTTAACTTAAGAATTCATACCTTATCTTCATTTTCATTAAACTTGGTGAGCAAACTCTCATATACTAATATGGGATTGTTAGATGCTAAGAGCTTAGCTAATTTCTACAACAAAATAGTTACAATTAAATAGCTAAAATAATGGAAACACAAACACAATAGGATTCCAATTGAACTATATGAGAACTTAACCTGATTGAATTTGAAAGCTAAGCAACAAGTGCTTATCCTTTTCCTACAAATAAGACCATATCTTGTTTGACCTAGTATATTAGCTTTGAACATGTCCTCATTAGTGATTTATTGTCCTAAAAACCATTAATGACTTGCCAGATAAACATAGTAGCTTTATGATAAAAATATAGCAAATAGTAGGCAAAGCTTGTTCAAACAATCCCTTATGGGAATGATTGTTAACACTTGGAAATTGAGAGTATTTCAGCACATTTTCTTGTCTTTACACTCCTTTTTGGATTTAAATTGTGCATACTGAGAGATCTTAAGAGAAAATGTGTTAGGACAACGGAAAACACCAATTCATATGAATTATGAAGCAAATGAGGATATGTTTGATTTTTAGATGAGCTCATGGATTTTCTCCTCTTTGTAGGTGGAAGTTGACAAGTGTGTAAAGCTTTCAAAGAATTTGTGTCAAAGAGAAGATGAGGAGGAGAGAAGGCAAGGAGAAGGCAAGGAGAAGTCAAGAAGAAGACAAGAGGAAGATCAAGAGGAGCAATGTGAAAGAAAAGCATACATGGGCTATGAAGTTGCTGCAAAAGATGTTGTCTACATATTGGTCGTGGATTCGCTGTAGCCAACTGCACAGCAAAAGTGTCCAGAAAGTTTCTGTCAAGCTTCGATGTGGGTTGGCTATAGCGAACGCATAGTTTCTTAGATGTATTACAAGTCATTAGCAAAGGTTAGAACCAAATGGGTATCGATAAAATGAATTCTAGAATGATTGAAAGAATTATGCTACGATGCTCTGTTTTTCTGGAAAACTAACATTTGAAATTTCCTTGAGGTTGAATGTCATCCTCGAGGTAGTTCAAAAATCAGTGGACTTGAGGTCTTAGTCACAATTTAACATATGAAAAGTTTGATGAAAGTTTCCTCGAGAATTTTGTAAGTTAATATTTCCTTGAGGTTGTGACTTTACCTTGAGGTTACAAGTAATCATACTGTAGTAACCTTGAGGCTTGAAAAAAAATGTATTCAAGTTTGGTCTTTGAAATGCTTAAAACAATATTTGCTTGTTCCCTTAAGGTTTCGTGTTTTAAAATCAGAGCATGTGAAAATATACTTACCACCCTCGAGGTCCAAGAGTACCCTTGAGGATTCTCACCCTTATAGGTTCTGAAAATACATAGCCAAGTTCCTTGGTAGCCTTGCAAGGTTGCCAGACACCTTTGTTTCGTCGAGGTCAGAGTCCTCCCCCGAGGTTGCGTAACCTTGCCAGGTTATGAATTGCACAGCTAGGTTCCACTCTAGCCTGGCTTCACAAGCAAGGTTATGAAATCTAGGCCGCAACTTCATCAAGTTCATGTCACGGCTAAACTTACCAGAGAGTACAAGCAAACTGAAGATCG
>JBAGKO010000011.1:7640982-7656362 GCA_037177275.1 Acacia concinna
TTGCTAGGACTGCGCATGAAGATGATAGAGCGCTGGTCATATTACAGGAACCTCCTGAAGAATGCATGGAATGGTTGTAGAAGGATTTTTTGTATGTATTCAGGGAGATTGTACCCAGGATTACAATGCTGTCATAGGATAGGATAGTTTCAAGCTATAGCTTACCTTGTTTATTCAAAAAATATATATATAATTTAGAATATACTTGCGATAAAGGAGCATGAAAACATGGTGATTCATCTTTTAGTCCTCTAAAAAATTATCATATGGATAACTTGCTTTTAGGAAGCCAGACGTTCATAAATGTTGCTTTTTTATCCTTTATTCTATATTTGGATGGAGAGAAAATTTGGGGAGAAAGAAAATTAGGGGAGAAAACTCCCAAAAATAATAATTTTTTTTTATTATTTATGGAAGTTTTAAAACTTAGTATTCATTTTTTCTCCCTTTCTCCCCACTTTTCTCTCAATCCAAACACATTAGTAATGTCAATTCTCCAACCATCGTGAGGCATAATTTACCAAAATGTTAAATATAGTAATAAATTATTACTTCCTTCTAGGTGGGAACAGGTCAGGTCAGGCCAGGCTAGGCCTGTTTTGCGACAAGTAGGCCTGAGCCTGGCCTATAGCCTATTAAAGGCCATTTTTTAGGCCTAAGCCTGGCCTGAAAGCTGGTTAACAGGCTTGTTTTTTTTAATATTTATTTTTTAATTATATTTATTTTTTTTCAAAATTCAATATTTTTTTCTTATCTTTTATTTTTATTTTTTTAACACATTTTCTTTTACTTTTTTTATCTTTTCACTTTTTATTATAATTATTTTATTTTATATATTTTATTTATAATATATTTTTATTATTAATTTCTTTTTTGATAAAAAAATACTAATTTCTTTGACTCTTATAAATCATAATTTAAATAAATTCTTATTACACATCTAATTACATGTTAAAATATCTTTATCATAAAATAAATATTTCGTTATGATAATTATATCATAAAAAAAAATTAAGTTGTTGTATTTACTATTTATTTTTTTACATATTTTTTATAATATTTTATATTTATGACAGACTTAGACTGACCTAAAAGGCTTATCCACAGGCCTCAGCCTAACTTTTTAAAGAAAACAGGCCTATTAATAGGCATGAGCCTGCTATTAAATTCAAATAGGCGAATCCAAATCATGCCAAATACAGGGCAGGCCACCTAACCTATTTCCCATAACTAGAAGAAGCATATGATAGCAGTGAAACTTGAAAAGTTGTTACATACAAATGTGTTCATAAAGTTTAAACCGCCAAAGTCTCCAGGGTTTTGTCACACTCCAACCCACATTCCTTCAATTGCAATGATTTTGGTTACATGGAGATAAAGGAGGGAGGGAGGTTTCTGCTAAAGTTGAGGAATAAAGGAAAGAGGGTTTTTGCTAAAGTTGTGTGAGAGCTAAGGCCCACTGCATGGGATAGCTGGTTTTGTCATTTATGATGCTGACACACCCATCCCTATTATCCTAAAGCTCTTGCACATTTCCCACACGTCACCTTCTTTTCCCCTTAATTCCCTTATCTTTGTTCTTTAGCTTCCGTCACCAACATGTGCTTACTCTGTTTACCTGCCATCTCCCCTGTACTAGACCGGTAGATATAAGTACTAAAACTCCTTTAAGAAACGTTTATGAGCCGCAAATATCATCATTACCATTTGAAATTATATACTCAGTTCTTCTGCCCAAAAATCATTTGAGCATTGATAAAGTCGGAGATGATAATGAAGAAAACCTCAAACGGAAAAAAGACATCATCCACCTCGAACCAAGACTATGATGTGGCCCTTCACAGATGAACAGATTATCCCCAAAAAAATATTCAGATAAATTGTCATTGCAATGGATACAGGCAGAGGCCGAGCCCCTACTACGTTCTTAGATGAATTATATTATATTAATTATCATAGCCCGTGCTCATTATGGTGCCTCTTAGAACTCATACTCGTAGGTTGGCCCACACAATCAACGACATGAGATTGATAGGTTCATTAATAATAGGATAATAGCGATAGTAAATTCGTCAAAAGATCTTCGCAGCTCTGCTTTTCATCATTTGTTTTTGGCTTTTGCTTACCTCATTTTTTATCTGGGTCTTTAGCCACTCCACAGGGAATACACTTTGCTAAAACAGGGGTTTTTGTTTCCATTCAACCCTAGCTAGTTGTTGCAGCCTCGAGAGAAAGTGAGAGACATTTTTACTCCATTTAATCATATTTCTCGTCACAGTACCTTTCCTGTTTTAAAAGAGCTAAAAAGCAGAGGACTTTCGTTGAATAGCACCTGCCATGAACAGAAGCTTGAACAGGGAGAGAATCCATATATTTTTGATTGTGATGGTTGCAGAGGAGCAGATAATAAGATGGGGTGAGTGAGGAGGACAAAAGAGATCAGAGTGAGGGACAATAAATGGGCCCCTTATAGCCTGCTTCAGAAATGGGGGCCCCTAAACTTCCTCTCTCTCTCTCTCTCTCTCTCCCCCCCCCCCCCCTTTTATTTGTAGCAGCGCTTCTTCCTCCCTTTGCCTCAATTAATGAGCCCCTTTTGTCCCTCACCATTCAAACACGCGCACATTGCCTCTCTTTTTCTTTTTACTTCATTCGTCTCTGTATGTTTTAAGTTTGAGTGCAAACTGAAACTGTTGAGAGAACAAGACAGGAATGGGGACATGAGTATAGGACTCTGTTTTTTGGTTTCTGGTTTGGTTTAATCTTTGAGCAAGGTAAGCTGGCTATCATATGAAAAACCATCTTCTCTTGTGCGTTTCTGCTTTTTGGCTATCATATGTACAATTGAAACTTACAAAGAGTTTTTTTTTTTTGGGGTTTTGGGTTCTTCTCCAGATAACCGGAGGAAAGTACACTTATACGGGCTATCAGCTGTCAAGTGTTTGGACCATTTCTGGTTCTTCAAGTAAAGTCCTACACACAGTGACTTTCCTTGCTTTCTGGTGGGTGAGAACTCCCTTTGCAGAGTAAATTAAGTTTGTTAAATTTTAGGCTTCTTGTTAGTTGATACATTGCACTTGATAGAAGTCTGAAAGAAAACGGATGTCAATTTTCACCTTTTGATGTATTGTCTACCATAAAACTTAAATTTTGAGGCCATGACTTACCAATTAGGATGCCATAGAATCGTCTATTTATCTGGCTTATTCCCTGTTCTAATTTTCTTGTTCTATAGCTTGGCTGCGGCTTATTAATTGATACGTTGTGTGCTCCAGAGGAGATGGCTGGCCAAAATTCAAGTGTATTTTATGAAACTCCACAAAATCCAACGCCCAACTCACTCATCCAGTGCTATTCATTGAACCTCAATGACCAAAGTCGTATCATGGATGGAATATCTATGCTTTCTGGTTCTCAAGTGCATGGCGCATCTGGAAGCAATGTGAATGTCCACCTGATAAATCCTGGAATTATTGATTCTAATGCATTTTTGTCTTCGAAAGGAAAGAACATTATTGGATATGCCTCACAGGGAACTTCTTCATGTCCCATAAATATCAGTGGGTTTCAAGAGCAACCAGCTTCCCCTGCTTCACTTGGTGGCATTCTTGCTGCTAGATTTGGTCATCAAGAAAATTTAGAAAAATCCCAAGTTTTATCTCCTTCATTTGGTTCAATGGACTCATTGGGACCTTATATGTTGGACAATTGGTCATATGCTCCAAGCCATTTGAATTTAACTCATGGCTACAACAATCATATGCCTCCTGGAAACTTGGATTCAAATGGATGGGCTTCTTCATCAAATGTTACAAACTTGAGCAGCCTTGTTTATGGTCCATATAATCTCTGTAATGAACCTGTATTAAGCCTTGCAACATCTCCGACCACTGTCCAGTTCTCAGAGGCTAGCTCTTCTGATCAAGTTACCCGTTGCCTGAGTAAAACAAGGTCAGGCTTAGAACTTGCCTCTTGCAGCAACAGGGAACCTGCCATGAGTTTGAACTCTGCTGGTAGACACATTCATTCTTCTCAAGCAATGTTAGGATCAAGATATCTTACTGGAGTTCAAGAAATACTCGCTCAACTTGCAAGATTCTCACTTGAGAATCTCGAACAGGTAAGATTTTCACAAGCAACCTCTATGTTCAATCTCAACATGGAAGCTCCTTTGCCAACACATGCAGCTGAATCAAACAAGTCCCAGCTGCTGACACTCTTAGAACTGGTATGAAGCCTTCATCCTTATCTGCATCAATTATTATCCTGATTTGATTCAGAGATGCAGTAATTATGTTAGCTTTTTGTTTTTCGTGTTTCAATAATTGAGCTATCTTTTTTTGACTCAGGTGGACAGCCGATATAATCAGTGTTTGGATGAGATTCATACTGTTGTTTCAGCATTCCATGCTGCTACAGAGTTGGACCCGCGAGTCCATGTTCATTTTGCTCTTCAAACAATCTCTCTCCTGTACAAGAACTTGCGAGCCAGGATTAGCAATTACATTCTTGCCATGGGGCCGCCGGATTTTGACGGGTTATGCACACCGGACAAGGAAGGACCTATTGATCCTTCACTCATTCATAAGCAATTGTCTCTTCAAACGTTAAAACGAAAAGATCATCAATTATGGAGGCCCCCAAGGGGTTTGCCAGAAAACTCTGTCTCAGTCTTACGAGCCTGGATGTTTCAGAACTTTCTTCATCCGTGAGTTTTCTTACTATAAAATATGTTATTTAGGAACCCCACAAACATTAAGTTTCATGTTTTTAGACATAATTTTCAGGTACCCTAAAGATTCGGAGAAGCATTTGCTTGCATTAAAAGCAGGGTTGACGAGAAACCAGGTACTTCCTTCTCCGTATCGCTCGACCGAAATTCGACCGTTAGCAAATTGTGTTGTTTAACCTTTGGTTATGTTATTTTTTGTGATCAAACTATGTGAACAGGTATCTAACTGGTTCATAAATGCTCGTGTTCGGCTTTGGAAACCCATGATTGAGGAAATGTATGCTGAAATGAACCGTAGTAAAAGAAAGTCTAGTCGAAATGAAGGAGAAGCTGATAGCAGCAGCCATGGAATGCTTGGGCGATAAAAACAAAAACAGAATATCAACTTTTGGATAGACGGAGGTGAAGTCAAGTCCCGTTGAAATGTGAGGGAGCATTTGCTTTTAGGGACCAAGTCATCGACTGAAGACAAATTATATAATGTGCTCTGTGTAGTTGCTAGTTCCGTATAGTGCAGGGGGTACAGTACTATTAGTAATAGGGAAGCTGCTTTTAGTAATAGTTCGGCAAAAGGTGATGCTTAATCATCGAATACGAACTATTGTACTACTCGTTCTCAACTTAGTTGCATCATGTAGCGTAAGCTAAGCTTGTTTTATGAAAACAAGTTTATTAAACTAAAATTGGCAAATTATTCTTTTATCCTTGAGACTTTATTTTCTTTTTCTTTTTCTTTTTTTTTGAGCCAACTATCCTTGAGACTTTTCTCACTCATGTCATCGTGTGATAATATAACAAATATAGTAATTTAATCTCAAAAAGAAAAGGCTTTAAATGACTGGCGTTTTGTCTGCATTCATAATAATGACAACATCCTCAAATAAAAAATAAAAAAAAGAGAGCTTTAGATTTAAAGCGCGCCAAAGGGGAACAATCAAACGACAGATCCAGGTTCAGTATTATTTGAGAAGACATCTGGTTTCCTTTTTCCCTTGGAAGTAGTGCGGGCGCGTGTAACTTCTATAGTATACAAATGAAATGTTCAATGAGGGGTATTTTCGTGACTAAATTAGAAACATAAACAAAGAATCAGAGAAGAGGCACCTCTTCAGGATTGAACTACAAATTCCCAACAATGAAAACTCTGCTTAAACTAGCCTCCAAAACACGCAAGGTTCCTCCTATCAAAGGACCGGACCGGCTTTTAATGCTTCCGGTTTACTAGTACTAAATGACTGACCTGCCTAGCATCCTCGTATGGTTGTTGCCCCGTACGTTACTTACAAAATCCAGTGAGACCGAAACATCCAGCTCATGCCCCACCATCCAAAAGCCTCACTGCTGCCGGAACAGAATTGAGTTTTCCCTCATTGAGTTCTGCTGAAACTGGCACCTCATATACTTTACCTGTGCTTTAGTCTCATCCACAATACCTTCTTTGCGTTTTCTTGTTCCATCAGTGCTGCTACCGTTCATTCTATCGTCCCCGGACAAAACCATGGCGTCCATAGGATCACCCATCTCTATATCACAGGTGTCATGTTTATCTTCCTCTGTCCCTCTGCCACGAGAATGGATAAAGAGATTCTTGCCCTCATTGTGACATGATTTTTTTATGATTGGCAGACCATGCTCAGTTGTTGATATCAAATACTCAGCTTTTGCACGTAGCTTGGCAGTATCACCATCGAAGATGATCAGTCCTTGTTCCTCAACGACTAGAAGCCACTCTGTTTATTATATCATTTGTTAGATATTTAAAGAAGAAAAAGTATTACGGACAACCAAGAAGAGAGAAAAACCACAACATGGAAGCTTTTCTTATTTCAATCATCAAGGCAATGAGATGTGACAAAAATGGATTTTTGAATGAAGCCGCATTGAGTGAAATAGCCTACTAGACTTTTGAAAGATGTAGTAACAGTCATTTGACGCTGCAAAAGTAACAGTCTAAGAGACAAAATTTGTGAGAGTTTCTGAATAATTTCCAAGAACTCACTTATTAGAGCTACGGGAGTTGAAACATTTGGTTGGCTGATCATTCCGCCAACACTAGTCTGACTAGAAACCCAGTTGACTAATTGAATAGGTATGCATGATCTAGAGAAGGCGTTTAAATAAGAAATGGCTTTCTCTTGATCCCCACTGCCCCTGCGATTAATCAGATCGTAAGAATCATCAGCCAATAATTTTAGAAACCCCCTTGCTCCATCACAAAAGAAGTCGTCCTCATACCTGGCAGACTGGATTGCTAAGTCAGTGACAAACAACCACGTTAAAGCAAAATCTTTTAAGCTTTTGGGGCATGGTGAAATTCCTGCCTGAGGGTTAATAAAGTAATCTACCGTCATAACAGCACTGAACAGGACTTCTTTAAGAAGAACTTCATTTTCAGAACCCTACATAGTAAACTTAGTAATTAGTTGCTGAACCAAATAATAATAACATATCCATCCTTCTATCTATAAATATGTAAGTATATATCGAAGGGTAAGGACATAGTTCGTTTCATATAAATAAATTTCAGTGTCCGACAAGACTGGCTAATAAACACCATAAATAGCTAATCCACTAATACTTTTCAAGAGTAGCATACTGAAAATCACAAGTCAATATTTATTTATGAAGTAGTGGTGAACTAAACCATCTCAATGAAAAAGGTTTAATACTAGTAAGTTTAAGTAGCAAAATCTAAACTATACTTACTAATCTTCTTCATTATAATGAATCTCGTTCATTACTATAGCTCCAGGCCTTACCTCAAATATCAAATGAAGAATGTAACTTAAGGTAAACTGATGTGAACAATGAGCGACACAATAGCTCAACCATCCATATTCTCATCTGTAAAATATGTTTCAGCGTGCCAATCAAGGGGGGCAGTGGCACTGGCATCTATTAAACTTATGCCTTATGCGCAAAAGCACAGAAGTCTCCTCAATTCTGTTGTGAGAGCTTGAAATTATTAAAGGTTAATGTTATGGCGCCATAAGCCTTGAGACCCACACATCACCCTCAGGGGAAGTACGTGCTTTGCCTAAATGCAAAAGCCAATAATTCCAAACTGCAAAGCATGTCGAAGGAATATTTAAATAAGGCATCATACTGACCAGTAACTCGACCACTGGCAAAACTGGCTCCAGCATCATCCTGGAAAGGATATCTGATACCCAAAAATATGAAATCAGGAAATGGAAGCATAAAAACTAGAATAGAGTCACCACAGGAAGCTCAATAGGTTCCGCAAAAGGTAAGTTGAAAAGAAAACCATCAGAGAGACATACATAGTTCGCAGTCATATGATTAGTTTGGTCCGTGTAAATCGGGGGGCCAAATACCGAAAATAACAAAACGGCCTTAAATATTATAATGCCGATATAACTAAACAAATAGCGTGTATTTCGTCAAAGGTTCAGCTCCCTAAAACCCAAGAATCCAGATTCCAAAATAATAAAATAACGTGACAAAACTAAATTACTGTAGTTAAAAAAGAACGCAAGTAACAGTGATTCAATTTAAATTTACGTATGGAGGAATAAGTTCACCTAGAAAATGAAAATTGCGAAATCCAGTGATGGTCTGAACTGCTAGACCGTGCAACTTCTTCTCCTGCTCCGCTTTCGCAACCCCTGTTTCGAACTTCAGGCACAAATTTAACAAGAGAGCTTCAAACATCACGATTCCAGCTAAGAAACGAATATCACATCCTGATTTAATTCCCTTGCGAAGTTGGTCGCTGATAATGGGGAAAATTTCTTTCGAGTGATCCCGAACCCCATATTGATCAACCATCCACGCGGGAATTACATCCAAGAAGGTCGGGTCGAAAGTAGTCATCCCATAGCTGTCTTCTTGAAGCTCCTGGCCACAAAAAATGCTACAATAACTAATTAGTCCTTCCAATAAGCTCTGGACCTCACTCTTCAAGTCTGTCTCCTCGAGCACTAAACGGTGCAGCTCAAAAACAAAAGGTGCTAAGATAGCAATCCTTTTCATCGAACCACAATAATCCGAACAAGAGACTAGCAGCTGAAATAAACCTTTAACTACTGCTGCTCTTCCCGGAGATTCTCTCCGAGCTGCCAGTTTGGTCGTATGAAATCCAAGGGCCGAATAGAACCAGACGATTCCCAGGGGCGGGTCAGGCATGTTCTGCAGCAATCGAGAAAATATGGAACTGAAATCGCAGAAATCAGTGACGCCATTCCTGTATTTAGTTAGGAAGTGGTCAACCGATTCTTTAAGCATGGAATAATGAGCTGATAAGGGAACGACGTTGGAATCTTGAGGAGGGATCAATGGGATTGGGATCATGTCAAGTGTGGCGAGAAGAAATTATGGAATTCTCCGGGACACTTTCGATAGGGCAATACTCCAACCAACTCGGAGCTCTGAGTTTTTGATAGAGTTCCCAATTTTTGTAATGCGACGAGTTGGTGGGTAAGACAGAAATTTGAAATAGGGGAAGCAGTATGAAATTGAAAACCCTAGGCTTGCGAGTGAAGAAAAAGGGAGGGAATATGAGGCGCACTTTGGCAACGGGCGACTTTTTTAAATCCGGCCGCTGACTCGTGTATAGTTAATGTCGTTATTTATACCTCTTGTTGCCGCTTGTAGTGAGTCAAGTCAACTTGGATAATTACAATTTTAAAATGATGATTAAATTTTTGAACATGTCTCAAATCCCTTGCCTTTTGATATCTGTTATGAAAACTACAGATAATAAACATAAACAGCTTAGTAATAACTTTAAACACATTCATTCATAAATACATGTGTGTCCAGTGTCTTGTGTTAAACCATCATTTTCGGGCTCCAACTTATTACATCCTATTAGTTACAGTTTTGTAAGGAAGAATCACTACCAAAAAGAAAAAAAGTATTTATAGCTATTTAGGTGTTGCGGGTAAACACAATCGCTACAGAGTTTTAACATTTGTAGCAGTTAATAAACAAAATCAGTATAAATAATAACTTTGTAACGGTTTATATACAAAAACCGCAACAAATGTTAACGCCATATTGATGCCACATGGCGCGAAGCTGACACAACCTTTGTCGCAGTTAGCAAAAGTTGGCACCTAGCTAACGCCAAATTTGCAACATATTATTTATAGCAGTTTTTGTATAAAACCACTACAATAGTCAAGATGCTTGGGATTCTTAAAAGTTTGTTTTATTTGTAGTAGTTGTATGTTCCAAAACTGCTACACGCAATGAGAGGTTGCTAGCCTATAATGGTTTATTAATAAAAACTGCTACAAATGGACACATATTTGTAGTGGTTTCATATGTGCACACTATATATAACTAGCACCCCCTCATTTGTTCACTTTTGCTAAATCATTATTGTGATGCTTTCTCTTTGTGAAGTTTTTATCATCCACTTTCATTTATAAAGTTTTATTTACTTGAGGTTAGTATATTTTAGTTGTTATAATGAATTTATTGTATATTTTCGTTTATATTATATATTTAACATAAAAATAAGTTACGTTTTCTATTGTTTAGTGATTATGTCTTCTGAGAGGGACAAGGGGAGAGAGGTAGAGCGGCCAAGACCCATCTATAAGGGAAATAGTAGTAGGGGGAGAGCACCCCAGAAAGCGACCACACAAGCAGACGTCACCTTGAGTCCCACAAGAGCCTAGCCCCATAGGTGGTTTTTGGGTAGTAGGAGCATTCATTTCATGCATCCTTGGAGAAGCTCAAGCTTATACATCAGCAGAGCTCATATGCTCATTATATCAGTGTGGAGGACTACAGGGATGACACCATGTATTTGCCTACCTGGAGTGACATAGAGGAATTTTTGGAGGAGCAGGATGTAGAGGTGGAGGGTGAGGTAAAGAAGGATAAGCCCCGTCAGTCATCCTCTTTACCTGGAGCGACATGGAGGAATTTTAAAGATTGACGAATTAGACATAGGCTCTGTAAATTTCTCTCAGTCAATTCACTTTGGACAATCAAAAGATTATGAGCCATTTATTCTTGCCTCAAAGGCACAACAAGTTTATTATGTGGACAACAAGCAGTATAGGGATTGAAATATAGTGGTTCACCTAAAGCCCAAAGATCGTTTATGAAATGGGTGACTGTGATAATATTGCCTACGAAAGTGAACCCTTATAGCTAGTTTACTATGACAACTTATTCCCCGAATGCGATGACAGTTTACCTATAATTATGTGCATTTGAATATTACATTATATTGCATTAACATTTACTTGAAGAGTATAACTTTTCTTTAATCATTTATATTTATAACCAATAACTATTTAAACACATATTTTTATTTCAAGATAATGAAGAAGAATGGTTATAGAATAACAATTCATTTTTCTATTTTTTTAAAAAAACATATTTATAGTGATTTTAATTACTAAAAACCGTTATAAATTATGAAAAATAACCTCTACAAAACTCTCTATGGACCCTATAAATACCCCTACTCCACTCTCCTCTCTTTACCATCTTTCAACAACTTCTTCTCTCTCTTTTATCTCAATATGTTTAGGATTCTTTTCTATTTGATCTCACAGTCTTTGGATTCTACTATATTTTCCATCACTATCTTTAGGTTTCATGAAATGTGTTGTTTTTCAATTAATTCTGGTTTTGAAGTTTTTTTACATTATTTTAAATACTAATGATGATTATTTTTACAAATTTTATTTCTTCACATATTCAAGTGGGGCTTCTTTTAAGAGTTGGATGTTCAACTTATACCATTCTCTCTTTTTTTCTCTCTTCATGTACAATATGTATAGTTTCCATGTGAAATTTTTTGTATATTTGTGAATTTTAAATTAATAAATATTCAAAATAATTGTATTAAAATGTATAAATAATAAATTATATGTAAATAGAATGAGCAAGAAAAATATTTTCGGTTGAAATACGTTAAATAAATATTAAAAAGAAATTATACTAATAGTTTCATGTTTTTTCCTATTCTTACAAATGCTCACGTAATTTTTTAAAAATAATACATTTTGTAGCAGTTATTATAGCCGCTGGAAAATTTTGCGCCAAGATTAAAAATTTTGCTTTTGCCTATTTTTTGTTTTTGTTGCAGTGTTATAACCTCTTACGAATAATGAATCAACATTCAATTTCCAGTCAGAAGGACATCATTTCCCCTCCAAAATTTTATATGAATTCTATTAAATATTTTTTTCAAAAATTAGCAGTTAGTAGAACTTTGTTGCGGTTTTGATAAACCATTACAATCTGTGTAACAGTTTTCATAACATGCATAGAAAATTTAAGAAACTGCTACAAAAATGGCTTGCAACGAATGATTTTGTAGCAGTTAATATAACTACTACAGATCATTGATTTTAACAGCTACAAACACACCATTTTTTGTAGTGAATTCAAATTGCAATTTTGTTTATAAAAAAGTTCATATAATGGGCCTTTTTGTTTTTTTTCCCTTTGAGGAGTTTAAATAATCTTTTAATTAATTAATTTTATTTAATATGAGAAATAGTTAGTTATGATAAATTTGTGGATCTTGATGGCTCTTGGTCTTATTTCAGACGGATGTGTATTGCCAGATTTTTAACTAAAAATATTTATTAGGACCGATCAATAGATGATACCGGCAGCTTGAATAAGAGTTATGTTATGGAAAATTAGTTGTTTAAATGCTTGCGTAGGTGCGTTTGTATTAGCTTTTTGAGAATAACTTATGGAGTATAATAACTTTTTTAGAATAACTTTTTGAGAATAGCTTATGTGAAAAAAGTGATTTTGATAAAATGATAGTGTTTAAATAAATGTTATCAGAATATTTTTTTTAATGGTCAACTGACCAAAAAAAACATTAGCTTTTGTGATAATTACATAGAGAAAAATGAAGGAAAATAAGAGAGAGAAGGGAGAAAATAGGAGAGATGAGAGAGAAAAGGTTAAATAATAATTTTTTTAAAACCTAGATTTGGGTCAAAGCGTGAGTTTGTGATAATTGTTTATTGTTTGCCTAACTCCCCTTTTGAAACCTGGATTTTTGCTAAAACCTAAGTTTCAGTGCCAAAACATAGATTTAAAATGCAATCCAAACACTCACTAAATTAGCAATTAGTAGCTTTTTATTTTTGAGAGCGTACCAACGTCATATTTATATACTTCCCAACCAATAATTAAAGGTAACTTATATTTAAAATGGTAAACACATGACAATCCTACAAATAGCTCTAAATAATCATTTGTTCCATTATTTAAAGGCTTTTGTTGAGAAAAGCTTTACACACAGGAAGGGGGTGAATTGGGTGTTATAAAATATTCTGGAAACTTAAGACATAAGCACGTATAGTGGTTCAGTCAAAACTCACAACCTACATCTAGTTCTCAGTCCACACTGAGTTTAACTAATCCCCGAGATTTCAACGGGGTTTTGGTGCCACAGTACAGACTCGACTGATACTTTAAGAGTATACTCCCCTTACAAGTTACAATCTAAGTCCCCACTCAAAGTATCCCAACTTTGAGCAACTCTCAAATGGTTTCGGAATGAAATAAATACTCTCTCAAAAGAGTTGAATAATACTTACTGAAGAACAACAATAGAATTTTTGATAGAAATGAATGCAACACGCTTAGTAAATTATCACTCTAGTTAGTAGTTATTTCCATCATTAATGTTCAAGCGTTTATATTGTTCGAGGAATTGATGTCCGTTGGAGTTTAGTTTGTAGCCGTTGAATTCTTATCATTCCTTTAGGTTGTTTCCTTTGAGACACAATGTATTTCCTTCTCAGTAATAAATAGAGCCATTGAGACAAAGAGAATGTTGGTAGATGAAAGTTTGCCAAATTTGGTAAACACATTTAATGCTTCTGACACAGTGACCATTCTAGTTGATTTGTGCTTGTATGTCCTTGAAATGAATCATAACATGTTCTTATACATAATAAAGGTCATTTGCAAAAGTTAGAAATAAATGGGTATCAATATAATAGTAATTTGAATGATTAAGAAGTTTACACTATGATGCTCTGTTTTATAAAAATTTGGTTTTTGAAATTCCCTTGAGGTTCTTGGTCTTTCTCGAGGTAATCCTTAAGAATTCAGTACTCTCGAGGATTTTGTCAGAAATCTACACATGATCTTTTATAAAAGTGATTCCTCGAGAATTTTACAAATTGAGATTACCTTGAGGATTCAAGCATATTGAATAACACCCTTGAGGTTCAAATATTTACTCAATGTTACTTTCTGAAAAACATAGTACATAGTATGCTTGTACCCTTGAGGTTAAAGACAATCTTTGAGGTTTCGGGTTTTTGATACAGAGTAATTCAAAGCATATGAAAATGACTCAGTTAGAAATGCTTACTACCCTCGAGGTCAATGAGTAACTTTGAGCCTCCTTTGATGTTGTCCCGCTTGCAAGGTTTTGAAATATACAGCAAGGTTTTGAAGTAGCCTTGCAAGGTTGCCAAAATTATCACAGCCTTGAGGCCAAAACCACCCTCGAGGCCCCTTCCAATTTTTTAAGACTACAAGGTTCCATTGCAGCCTTGCCCCAACAGCAAGGTTTTATCCTCGCCTTGCTGTTGAGGGAAGGACCTGTAACCTTGAGGTTAAACCTCACCCTTGAGGTTGGGGTCACATCTTACCAACGACAAGGTTTTGGTCCAGCCTTGCTGCCTCGGCAAGGTTTTCCAAAAACCTTGTTGTTGTGACAAAATTCATATTCCCTCGAGATTACCCTTCACCCTCGAGGTTAGAATCACAACTGGCAACAACAAGGTTTTGGTCCAACCTTGCACCTACAGTAAGGTTTGAGAAAAACCTTGCTGTTGTAGCAGAATGCCCATAACCTCGAGGTTATGGCTCACCCTCGATGCTGTAGCTCATCCTTGCCAACTTGCAAGGTTTTGGGCATACCTTGCACTAACAACAATGTCTGTTCAAAACCTTGCCTCAGAGTACAAAGGATTGCAACCTCGAGGTTGATGACCAACCTCGATGTTGCTTGGTCACTCATCGCTTTCAGTAGGGTTTGTGCAAAACCTTGCCGTTATAGCAAGGCTAACAACCCTCGAGGTTCTTATGTAACTTCGAAGTTGGTAATCCAGCAACTCTTTTGAACTAGTTTCAAAATTCTTCTTTCTTTCTTACTAAATGAACATTACTCAAGTACACCTACTTAAGTAATTTCTCTTTAGTTCAACACCATTTAAATACTTTTCAAATCATTATAAGTTTAGTTATCATCAGGACATAAGATCTAACAACTTTATATTTGTAAACCACACATAGCATGGTTCGATTTTAAGTGTTGCAAGGGAGCTAATAAAATTATAGGAAAATCTCTTGCCTTTTGCAAACTAGAAGTATACCAACATACTATCGGTTGTCAAGTTTAACATTTATGGTCTGTTTGGATATGATTTATCAAAAGTGACCTATTGTATAAGTGGCTTATCAAAAGTGACTTAGAGCCTGTTTGGATGCAGCTTTTGAAAAGTCCTTTTGGTGCAGAAGGGCTTTTTTCAGAATACTTTTTGAGAAGGGCTTTGGTGAAAAAGTTGGTTTTGAAAAAATGAGAGTGTTTGGATAAATGTTACCAGAAGGGCTTTTTTTACAGTGAAATGACAAAAAGGGCATTGGCTTTTATAATAATTACATGTAAGGGTTG
>JBAGKO010000011.1:7669958-7681008 GCA_037177275.1 Acacia concinna
ATCCTCCTGCTCAGCCCCCATCTGGCTATGCTCAATCAGAATCTGGTTTGCAAAGAGCCCCACCGCCATATGGTTCTGCAGCACAACCAGGTTATGGTCCCCCGCCATATGGTGCTCCTCCTGGTGGTCAGCCTGGCTATGGTCAGGCACCTCCATCATACAACAGTGGTTCTTATGGTGCTGGTTACACTCAAGCCCCAGTGTATTCTGCTGATGGTACACCGGCTCCAGCTGCCCAACAAGGTGGTGTTGCTAAAGCATCGCCTCAAGGTTGATATATTAGTGTGTTGATCTTGAATTTTTCGATTTGATGAGCTTTTATTGCTCTCTACTGTAATATTAACTGCATAGGTTTAGTGTGTTTAGGTGGAAGCAGTGATGACGGTCTATGTATGGGTTATTAGGAATTAATATTTCGTTTTCTGTACGATGTTGGGCCTCTTGTCCAGAATTGAAAATTTTGAACTACCTTGCCCCCCTTCCCCTTTCAAAGTAGTTTTAAATGTTTAATATTTGAAAGTATTACTTGTTAGTGCTTTGTCTTCTTTTTTAACCCCAGCACACGATGCCAGTAGCACTGCACGATAAGGGCGTTGTTGCAAGTTTAACGGAGGAAAATTTTATAAATAATCAATTGCGGTTCAAGTTACATTTATGCGGAAAACCAGATCTGGAAATCGCGGTTGATGTTGAGAATTAGGTCCTATCCAGTAATGGCTTGCCATACTTAATTTTCTGAAACGCCGTTAACCCCGTCTTCGTTCGCAAAAAATTTGCTTCTTCCATCCCGAAATCTAGCTTTCACCGTACCTCACCGGGAGTCATCGGTCTTCTCGTCTCATATGTTGCCAAACGTGGGTCCAAATTTTTTATAGTTGGCATTTCGATAATTTTTTTTCCTTTAATCTGAAAATCTATTAAAAAAATTTTCTTTTTTATTTTTTTTGCCGTGAATTAAAACCTAAAGTTGATGGATAAATAATGACATTAGTGAGTTAAGTATCGAAGGGTATATCATTCCTAATAGCAGAATGCTTCTTCAGAATTGATGGATTAGGACTGCCGGACATCCAGTCCCACATACAATTTTGTATGTAACTGTCAACGTAAAATTTAACAACGATTTAAAAAAAAAAAACTCATTTTTGGAACCCAATGGCACAATTTGCCCTGCTTGAGCGTTTTGGTGGCGAGCAGAGGATACTTTATTAGTATTACCTCCCTAACACGTAAATATATGATTTCATCCAAAAATATCTCCGATTGCCTCCTAGTTATTGGCACTCAATACACCTTTTTAGACTCCAGGAATTGGATATTGAGAAGTAAGAGCTTCGACTTTCTCACGCAGGCTTGAAATCTGGTCTTTCAAAGGGAATTCAGAGGATGACACAGACCTCATAAAGTCTTGGAGCTTTGGACCTGGAGCCAAATGCTTAGCTTCAAGTGTAATCTGCGCACCTTCATGAATGAAGTCTGCGATCAGAACAAACTCTTCCTCTCCCAGTCCTCTTGTTGTCATCGCAGGCGATCCAATGCGAATGCCTCCAGGAACCAGCGCACTTTTATCACCTGCCATGATTCACATGCGTATGTAAAAATCATGCCATAAATATTTGATCTAAAGCAATGAAATATGCATAAATAAGAGAGAGAATATGGTAAGCAAGTAGAATTAGTCTCACCAGGCACTGAATTTTTGTTGAGAGTTATTGAGGCGATGTCCAGAATTTTCTCCACCCGAGCACCATCAATACCCTGTGAGATGTAATGCTGGTTAATAAGATATCGATGAAATAGATAATTATACAATGGATAAGCACAATCATGTTGACTTTTCATTCATCAAGAGGGAAATTTGATATAAAAGAGCCACGTGCTTACAGATGGCCTCAGATCAACAAGAGCCAGGTGATTATCACTTCCACCAGAAACCAATTTGTAGCCATGTTCAATTAATCGATAGGCTAGAGCTCTGCAGTTAGAGACTACCTGCAAGGTCAAAGTTACATGGCGCACTTCAAATTTGTAGCCATGTCAATATAATGCACAGGAAGAAGGACCAGACTCATCAAAGATGAAAATTGAAATACCTGGTTTTGGTAAACCTTGAATTCTGGTGATTGGGCATACTTCAGGCAAACCGCCAATCCTCCAATTGTGTGATTATGAGGACCGCCCTGAATAAAGATAGTTTTAGGTTCTATTATTATACCAAACCAGGAAGGTAGAGATGCATTGGCATCTGACTTCATAGTTTATAGCCACAAAAGATAATAGACATCATCTTCCCAACAAGAATAGTGAAAAAAGTGACCCACGTAGAAACAATATCTAACCTGTAGGCCTGGAAAAACAGCATTGTTAATGGCAGACTCTAAATCAACGCCATGTACAGAATCTTTTTTGAAGAATATCATACCACCTCTTGGACCTCTTAGAGACTGCATAAAAATATTTTAATAGTATCAAGTCATGGATACATACCCTCTGCTTACAAGAGTATATAGTTAAATATAGAGAAATTTACAATGAGGTCCCAAATAAAGGATTTTACGTCAAATAGATCCCGTGAAATTGCGTATTTACAGTCAGGTTCCAGGGTTGTAAATTTCTGCTGCTAGGGTTGTAAATTACAACCTCAGGAGGTTGTAATTTACAACTCCAATAGCGCAATTAACAATTTCCACGTTGTTAATTGGGACCTGACAGTAATAAATTCCTGAAACCTGGGACTTGATTGTAAATACGTGATTTCACGGGACCTATTTGACGTAAAGTCCTTTATTTGGGACCTCATTGTAAATTTCCCAATATAGAATGCGGGTTAGTTGTTAGAAAAATGCAAGCAAATTTTTGAACCAAAAGTTAAAGCACGACATTGGTAATGTCCCGAGGCAAACCTTGTGGGTTGTGGTTGTCACAATATCACAGAATTCAAATGGATCAGCAAGCACACCAGCAGCAACAAGTCCACTAATATGAGCCATGTCCATCATAAGAAATGCACCTACTTCATCTGCAATCTTCTTGTACATAACAGATGTAATTAGCTTTTTGCCAGGAAAAGCATCCCACATCGCAAAAAGAGAAATTCAATCACAAACGAAATGTTCTAGAATGCGTGTACAAAGAAGACTTGCTTTTCTCATCCGTTGATAGTCAATATCTCGAGGATAAGCACTAGCACCAGCAATGATGAGTTTTGGTCGAAAGAGACTAGCAGTTTTCTCAAGCATATCATAGTCAATGAGGCCTGTTCCCCATTCAAAAGTAAGTTAATAAACTTCCAATGGGTTATCCAACATATTTGCTATAAATATAATAAAGAAATGTAAGCACCTGAAAATTCATTAAGTCGATAAGGCATAGATTCAAAGTAAATTGATGTGCCTGATACTCTCCTTTTAGGAGTCATGAATCCATGAGATAAATGTCCCCCGTGGGGCAAGTCCAAACCCTGAAAAATTTTTCATTTTGTATCAGCACAACTTCATGACAGAAACACTATTTTGGAACAGCAAAAATCACGAGTGAAAATCGTTTACCATTATTCGATCATGTGGCTTAAGAATTGCAGTGTAAACCTCAAAATTAGCTGGAGATCCAGATAAGGGTTGAACATTTACACCCCATTTATTGCCATCCAAACGAAATGCAGCCAATGCCCTCTCTTGACATAGTATTTCAAGTTCATCAATGTGCTCATTTCCACCATAGTACCTTGTATACAAAGGCTCCCATCAATGCAATTATAGGAGTGAAAGTGGGAGGTAGCATTTAACAAAATATTAATTTACTGAGTAGGAAAAAACAAAGGAAGAAAACTTACCTTTTTCCGGGTAGTCCTTCTGAGTACTTGTTCGTGAGGCATGAGCCAACTGCTTCCATCACTGCTCTTGATGTAAAATTTTCTGAGGCAATAAGCTCAATGCTTTTATACTGCCGGTTTTTCTCCTTGCCAATAATAGCATAAACCTCAGGATCAGCTTCACTCAAGTCATAATCTAGGAAGCAGCCACCATCACCTGGAAATACCGTGTGATCTCATAAGACCAAAAAAATTAATGATTAGTTTATTGGCCTCATTAAGCAGACCAAATACCTTGAACACCAAACAAGACGAAAGAGTATACAACTCATTATGGAATTGAAGTGCCTAAAAGCCTTGGATATTTGTTTGATCTTTATAAGTAAATATTAGTGAGTTACATGAAACCCCACCAATTAAATGGTGTAATTACCTCCAATTTTAGGCGTAGAGACTGAGAGAGTAGATGGTCTCCCACCAACCAAACTTCCTTCAACATAAGATGCTTTACAAGCCTTTGCATTATTGAGCTTTACTTGAGGTACAAACCCATAAATGTCACAGCCATTAGCAGGAAAATTCTCCATCTTGGTCCAGGCAAATTGTTGCCACGAACTCATCATTGCAACTTTACCACAAACTTGCATCTTTGCCTACGATTCTGTAGTGAAATGTTCCTGCCTGGTGCATGATATTGACAAGGCACACCATAGCGCGTTATATATGAAATATCTCTCTCTATACATAGCAGAAGATATTTTAGTCAAACATATTTCTTATTCTCGAGTCATTCGGAACAATATTTCAAATGAAAATGTTCGGAGTATATTGTTTAGGCACGTTCGCATTTAAATATGGATGCAAAGTTGCAAACTTTGTGCATGAAATTCTGCGACGTCAGAGGTATTGTTTCATCCCTATTTTCATATGGAAACAAAAGTCTAGCTGAAAAGAATAGCAAATATCAATTTAGTAGTTGTCCAGAATTCATATAACGACGGTGACAATGCCATTTTAAGGAACGCTATGCATACTTGAATATTCAACTATACTCCTCCCTCTCACTCCTACCAAACACAAATCATGTGAGGGCACAACCATAAAACTCAACACACACATACACATCGTCCGCCGAACTATTCTCTAAAACCACTAGGTATCAAATAACAATCATCACCAAACATAGATGAAGAAAATAGAATTGAGATTTTCTTTCCCAGTGTTACTCCTTGACCCAATTAGCGGGGTTGATAGGACTCACCAAAAGAAGAGACAACAAGGGGAAGTAAGCAGCGAAGAAAGAAGACGACAACAACAGTTTAAGATGCAAAAGGAGATGAGAAAAGCTGCTTGTTTTGCCCAAAGAGGCTCAGGAAAAGCAAATGAGCTGCTTCCGGGCACAGAGGAAGCGCAGAGCAGTGAGAGGGAGCGAAGAAAGACCAAAAGCGGAAAATCCGAGTGGCTAGCCGATAGCACATTACGAAATTTGAAAAATATATAAAAGTAAAAAAAAAAAGAAAAGCGAAATTGAAAAACAAGGCCACTATAGATGTGGACGTTTATTTGGGAAACGGACAAAGCCCATTGCAAAGCTGAATCAGATTCTGCCCCTTTTAAGAAAAGTCATCAAATGTGAACCATCCACTATCGTATCAATTACCCTTCCGAAGGAAATTGCACCTAGTTCCATTTTGCCGAAAGCAATATGCTTCCCGTTGTGGTAAATTGAGGAGGAAACTAATTAATTATACTTTTCTATGAATACAACGTCTGTTGCCAAAAGTAATAGAATGATGAGATATAATTTCCAAATTATAACAACGTTGGCTATATGATAAATTTTCATGATACTTAGTTTTGAAACTCATTTCCATATAAATTTACATCTTCATTTTCATCAGAACCAATTCTACATATTAAATGGCCCTAAGCTGTTTTCCCCACCATTTCACCTTTTTTTTTTTTTAATTTGAGAGAGGTCATTGCTCCTAATTAGGGCTGAGCAAGCCACTCGTAACCTAGTCACCCTGCTTGTGCCCAGTACAAATTTACTTGTTTATGACCCTCCCAAAATATGTCCATTTAATTATTAAACGGGCGGGCTACAAGTTAGCCATCAGGTTGCATGTTTATACAAATATATTTTTCCCTAAAACCACCCCCACTCCCCTAGTCTCTCACCCTCACGCTAACACTTTGTCCGACACGATTACATGAATCATGCATTCACACACGCAAGATTCACAAATCACATTGACACAACATCTCCATCGCCCATTAGTGAGTATGAGTTTCAATAATCCCTTTCTCAAACCCTAGCCCTCCCATCTATCGTCGTCCCTTCTCCCGTTGTCAGCATCCTCCAACAAAAATCACAAGCCGTTTGTCTCCTTCCTCTCCTCTCAACTTTGTTTGCTTAACTGCTCTTCTTGCACCTCGCAAACAACTGTCGGTGATGTGACAAGTCAAATCGAAGACGAAGAGGAAGAACCCAACTCAAATTGGCACACCACTGACCCATTGTCCATCAAACACTCGAAAATCGACCCCTTAACCTCGTCAGCCCTCACAACAACATGCCATCACCTTTGGAACCCGTTTGTTGTCTACTTGTCTTTGTTTGGAACCCATTTGCTTGGCGCCTGCTTCTCTTTTAGTTTTATTTTTGTTCTTGCTCTGACCTAAGATGCTATCTCTTGTGACCTGTGATGCTTATTATTTAGATGGGCTGCCTGTTACCCGCCTGAACTTGGGCAGGCAATTGAAGCCCGGAACTTCACAGGTACAAGCTAGCTGGTACCTGTCTATATATATAAACAGGCGGGTAACAAGTTGTCCATCGGGTCAGCCCGGCCGACCCAATACTCAACCCTACTCCTAATTAGCATTTATGAATTATGATAGGGCCCGGGAAACTCTTCCAGACCTTCATAGGATACAATCAGATATTTCAATGACAACGGTTCTGATTCTGTTCATTATTATTATCCACAAGAACTTGGATGGACCAGAGTGCTGGATAGTTAAAACAGAATCCCATCTGCCATTTACAAAGGCCCAAAAGGAAAAAACAATCCATGCTTGTACAGGATCATATCATCCAGTTGTCAACTCTTTGTGGTGGTAATCCAGTTAGGAACAATATAGTCTTGAGTTTCTTTCATTCAACATGAGAAAGACCGCCACCCCCTTCAGCTCGTGTCCTACAAAAGAGAATTATCAGTATTGCAGCCAAGAAACATTATGACAAAGTAAAGCCATGGAAACATTTGGTTTTAAGATGGTGGATTTTTACAGGCTCGTTAACGATTTAAGCCATGATACTTGGCTAAGAACTGTATTTAAACGTATCAGCGATCCAAAATTACCATCTCAATCAAATCAGACTCTTCTACGAGTTCTAGCAACTGAATTCTTTCAGGATTAAAGAGATAAATAGCAGAAGCTTCGACAGTAAATACTTACTTGTGATCAGAAGGATTAGGCATGAGCTCATAAACTATAGTGGCAACAACGTCCCGTTTTAACTGCTCAACAAGCAA
The DNA here is from genome assembly GCA_037177275.1 of Acacia concinna. Classification (NCBI taxonomy): domain Eukaryota; kingdom Viridiplantae; phylum Streptophyta; class Magnoliopsida; order Fabales; family Fabaceae; genus Acacia; species Acacia concinna. The sequence continues at coordinate 7,677,312 of JBAGKO010000011.1, forward strand.
GAACGTTAAATTTTGTGATTAATATAAACAATCTTGAAACCCTCAAATTAGCTGTCGGATGTACCTGGGTGGCTTCGCCTTTGAAGCCAATATATTGTATTTGACTTTTGTCGCCACCAAAATTATCAGGAAAGTGCAACGTAATGTTCGCCACACCTTGGAATTTAGAATATCTGATAAAAAGAACTATTGCATGATTGTGGTGACACAAGAAAACTCAAGGGATGCAAAGCACTAGTTGACTGATAATTGATACAATAAAATAGTTAACATACTTCATCGCTAGTTTCCATTCAGAAAAGATATTACATACATGTACATGTATATAAACAAACAACCCCCTCCCCCAGGCGGCAACACACACAAAAAAAAGAAAGAAATGGGTGACCATTACCTTGTCTGGTATTCCAGTACTCCCTGTGTATTCTCAACCAAATCCCATTCCTTAGAGAAACAAAAATGCAATTATCATTTTAGTTGCTCGGTCTCAATGTCAATTAATCATAAGCAACCATTAATGAGGATATACCTGAACGACTTTCATGCGTTGAGCATCAGAAAAGTCAATTCCCTCTCGATTGATGAACCTATTCAAGTTGAAGTGAAGTGTTCAGCCTCTGTGTAAATTAATGAAGACATACATTTAAAGGAGGTTGTGGGTGTTTGGTATGTACGATTTTTTTTTTTTTGGGGGGGGGGGGGGGTGTTTAGATTTGAAACAGAACTTCTGATGAAAATTTAGGCACAGCATTTGTATTGCTTAAGATAATGTTCATTCTACATGCTAAGATTATATTGAAGAAAACTGAGCATTTGATAACCTATAATAAGGCTATTAAGTCAAACTATTGTCACCTAAAAATTTAAGCATGGAAAGGATTTCAGGATAATGCATTAAGCTATTCCTTTCAGATACATGTTTTGATCATTTCACTTAAAATCCATTTTTTTGTTAGGAACGCAACAAATACTGGTGAATCATTGTAGTGCGGAAACTCATTTTCAACACTGAATGGAGTCAGTGACTTCTCAGACAGGTCCTCCATCAAAAGTAAAAGGAGGAAAGAAATGAGCAATAAACAACACAGAAAATGAAGTAACAGGATGGGATAGAAAGGAAAGGTGGAAAAATAAACCAAGCAGAAATCGCTTGACATAATTAAATTCCAAAAAATCTAAACAAAATTCACAAGCTGAACAAGAGGAATGAAGATTGCGTCAATTAGAACAATCATGCACTTACGCTCTCATCTTGGAAGGACTTGTACCATCAGCTCCACCAATTATGCATATACTCTTGATCTTGACATCTGAAGTAAACCTATTTCATTCAGAGAAACGAAGGGTTTTGTAAGCATAACAGAACTAAAACTCTTATGAGTAAAAAATCAAAAGTTGGACGACAAAGTTATTATAAATATTAAATGAATATGCAATTGCACGCACAACCAACATTGCTTTAAGGACTGTCGTAGATGTATTCATGAAACAAAAAGAGATTTAACTAAAAGCAATCTGTCAACAAAATCATTGATACAGGTAAAAAAAAAAACATTTGATGTAGTTTTTGTTCTCATACAGATAATTTGCCATATTAATGTTAAATGGGGTATATCATCCTAGTTTTCATTTAAAAATAATCATTCAATCATCCTGGTCTAGCTACACATGCTAAACTTGTTAGAGACAATAAATTTACATTATACGACATTGTAAATAACCCAGCTCAAACATTTCCCTCGCCATTCTTTATGAGAGTTGAATTCGGATGAAAGAAGTATCTAAATCAATCTTTGTGCTACAAGCATTAGAGAAGAGCAGTGGGCAGAAACAGATAAGGAACATTTTCTGTATACCAGTATAAACTGTAGAGTTCAAGCTTCAAGATGAACTACAACGTTGTCATGATAGAAAAAAACTAAGAAAGAACAACTTACGGAATGAAAACAAGTAATTCAGGGTCGCCTTCATTGCTCTCCAAGTAATCCTGTCACACCCAAGAGGACCAGAAAAGACACATCATATACTGAAAATCAGCATGCCCCCGAGGGATTTAGACGATCATATACAAAAAGAAATTAAGTTGTGAAAAATGGGAATCAGGTCAGTTGATTCACAAAAACCAATCTAACTGGATCTGAAGAATTACCCCAGAAGAATCTAAACGCTGTTCCCAGGCTTTAAAAACTGACTTAACACTTCCTGGAGTTGCCTCGTTTAGAGCAGATACCTGGAGGAAAAAGTTCAACCAGAAGAAGTACGTTGAGCATAGTTGATTCTTGACACATGTCAGTTGAAGAAAGCTAGGTTAATCGTTTAGAATTTGTGTGTTTCGATTTAAGAGGCCCGGCATCATTAAACATTGCCAAGATCACAAAATTGCACAATATGCATTATATCATTCCAACTGCTCAGGAACAGGTTGCATGTATGAGGTGATAGTCAGAGATCATAGCTTATGAACAGTGCATGATGTTATAGATTTTACGGTGATTAAAAAATTGAAATTCTGCTATCTTGTCTAAAAGTATCGAGCGGGTGGAAATCATATCCTTTCCATGACAAATTCGTCAATTACATCCCATGCCCCAATTTAATTAATTTGTCTAAGAATTATTAACACAGCGTTTATGAGGCTGAAGTTTTGAACGGTTGAGTTCCATCCCCCGCCCAACATCCCCTAACATGAAAATAAAAAAATCTACCCTTCCCCAGAAAGTTATGTTCACCTAACAGAAACATCATGTACAGTAGACACTAGATAAATTTTTTTTGAATGCTTACATATCCTCTTTATATTGTATAATTGTGGGCACAGAGCGACAAAAGACAGAGACTTTGAAACAATTTATAAAAGCATGTTCCATGACCGATGATGTCCAGTTAACCTTAGGAAAATCTATTGAATATCGATTGTCCATCCAAGATTGAAAACCGAATTTGATTGCAGCGAATTGTCACAGTAGAATCATCAGTAGACAGTGGAGTATACGGGAGGACAAAGTCGATGGAAACAAACCTTGGAAAGATCTATGTGTTTGTAGAGGGACCAATCAGAGGAACAATTGTGATCTTCACAACTGTGGTCATGCAAGCACGCCATTTTTAGCTTCACTCCCAAAAATTTCAGCGAGGCGTATGAGATGCAAAGCTGCTAGAAGGGCAAACGCAGTATCTATCCAGATTTCTCTTCCTTGATTATTAGCGTGCCCCACGAGAGCAGGGATGCGGTGCGTTTAACTTTCGGCCTAAACAGACGGCCTCTCTGTTTTTCGGTTGGGTTTAATAAAATTAAATTAAAAAAGGTTATGGACTTATTTGATTAAAAAAAAAAAGGTTAAATTTGATTTTTTATTTAATTAAGAAGAATAGGTAAGAGGAGTTAATCATAAATAGACAAATATATCTTTTTCTCTTTATTTATATATTTTCTTTATTTAAAGGATTTAATTTGCTGCATTATTTAAAGGATTTAATTGCAAATATTTCAGCTTTAAATTAAATAAAATATGGTAAAATGGGTGAAAGAATTAATGAATAATAATAGTTTAATATTTTTATTTTAAACTACGAGCTTTATATCATTTTTAACTTAAGGATAAAATAAAACAATAAAATACCAGCCGTCTTTCCCATAGAGAAACCTATAATAAGTGGAAGATTAGTCATTGGCCTGTCGGGCTGGGAGATACTTTGC
>JBAGKO010000011.1:7681108-7696449 GCA_037177275.1 Acacia concinna
TAAATAAGAGAGCCCTCTCCCCCCATTTTGCACAAAATTATGGAGTCCTTGGGGAAGCTCTGGACGTCTGGAAACTTGACCTTCCTTCTCAAAATTCAGAGGCGAATCAAGCTACACCGATTGATTCTTTGATTAAGGTATGTTCTAGTCTTCATCTCCTTTCAATTTCCCTCTCTTCTCCACGGTTTTGGAAGCATTCCAAGGGGGGAAATGCTGTCCAAGTTTCGACCAAGCTTGGAGAGGAAGGAATTGATGTTGTTTGAAGGATTAGAAAAGGCTAGAAATTGGTGTATAAGCTTGATTTAGGTTGAGTTCTTGAATTGTGTAGCATGCATGAGTTTTGGCTAAGCCTCTTATGGTAATGTTATGGTTTTATTTTCATGGGTTTGATGGTTCCAATGTGTTCAAGATAGTGTTTTACTTAAGAAACGGTTGAAAGAACACGTGTGAAACATCAAACCGATGAAATCACCAAGGACTCCTTAAAGGGTGAGTGTTCGGCCAAGAAGGGTTTGATTGGGATGAGTGTGCTTTTGATAAAATGGATGTCATAAATGGATTCAGAGGCAAAATCTGTGTAGGATTGATCTCTGAAATTAGTTAAAGGACGAGTGTAGTCCTGACCCTTTATGTAAGGGGAAAGGGTCTCCGATTTAGTAGAAGTAGCATACATTGATACCTCTGCATTGTGTTATGTTTATGCATATCAAATGAGTTCTCCAGTATCTCCAGAAGCGGAAGAAAGCACTGGCATTGTCCAGCAGTAACTGGTAGCTACAATTTCTAACCTTAACTTATAATTGCTTTGCTTGTCTGGTATGTGCTGTGTCTTGTTTTGTTGTGTTGTGGTTGAGCAAGTATGTATGAGATGTATGATTCCCTGTTTATATGCTTTGGCTATGTGATAGAGGTAGAGTCACGTGCATGTTCCATATACAAGGTAAGTTCCAAGAGAGAGGACATTAGATGAGCAGTTACGAGCATTGCATATTGCATGATTTACATTGCATTATATTGTTACTGGTTATTGTTCTGCTACTGAGGTTTCTTTAGAAACCTTACTGGAGAGGAGATAGATAGAGCATGTTTAATTTGTTTCCCTGAACTACTTCTAGATGATTGTATATATGTATATACCGTGATACTAGAATTCTAGACTGGTTTTGTATGTGGCTGGATTGTACTGTGATTATGAAGATATGCTCTTATATAGTCGTTATGCTGTCTGAGTTGCATGAACGGTGCGAGAAAAGGGAAATCAGCATGTCAATGTGAATATGATATTTTGACACTTGGTTTTTAGCTATTTTTAGCTTAAACTTGGGTTGGCTATTGGCTTGTTTGGTATAAGAAATAAGCCACTTATAAGATCTTATAGACAAAGTACGAGAAAGACCCCTATCACATTCTTACTTTATATTTTGTAATAAGTCACTTATAAGTAATTCCAAACAAGCCAACAAATGGCTAAGTCTTACCACGAGCCTCTGCTTGCTAATAGAGGGTATTTTTAGCTACAAATGGAGTGATATATCGTGTCATTTGGAGTTTTATAGAGAAAATTATGTCTTCCCAAAGTTGGGCCCAAAAATCATAAAAAATTGAAAAATGACCAAATGATCAGTGCCATTTTGACTATATGAACAATGCTTCTTTGAGGGCTTGTGCATGTGTAATTCCATGCAGTCAATGTATGAGACTATTTTTCCCTTAAAGATGAATGGAAGAGCTTTCTAATGAGTTTGGAATCACCTAATCCCTATTTTTCGAGAATTAGTTATGATTTTACAAAGTTGACCAAAATTAAGGGTTGGGTGAATAGAAAGCCGAGGAAAGAAATTTTTTATCCCTTATCTTTCCAACTTAAAGTTATAATTAGTTATTCCAATAGTTCTAATATGGTATGATAAAGGGTATAAAAGGAAGGCGTGACAGGGAGAGTAGAGGTGAGGACCATAAAGTTGAAATTAAGGCTCTTAAGAAGTTACATAACTTAGGTTCAAGATGAGACATTGGGAAATGAGATGGATGGAATTTTCAAAAGAGTTGCAAAAGTTTTTGGGGGGAGGGAGTGATGAAGGGAGACGTGAAGGACAACAACAGCTAGGGAAGTTAGGATGGGATAATGAAGAAAGGGAAAGGGCACCATGGGAATATTAAAAGCTTTCATGAGTATAATTGTCACACCATGTTAAAAAATTACCCCTCCTTTCCAAGTCCCTCAATTTTAGAGGGGAGACTAATAAAGAAAAAGGAGGAAAAATTTTAAAACAATTGTTTGTTACTAAATAGGGGGAGGGAAGCAAAACCTCTCTCATTCCTACCAATCCCATCTCCTACCTTCAAACTAAGTAGACCCTTATATATATCCTCTTCCACACTCATTTAATCTAACCTTCCTTCCAAAAACCTCCAACCAAACACGCCCTAAACAAATGGCTCTTCTCTTTTTTTAAGAAAATGACAAAGAAATATCAATTGAGTTAAACAAATCCAAAGAGTTGTAAATTAGCCAAATGGCAAATAGGTAAACGAGCAGGAATGAGATTTCAAAATATTGGTATCTTTTTTTTCAGAAAAAGGGACTCAACCCTTGTCTGCCAAAGCTTTGCAGGCCGCCAACACGGAAGTTTTGGCCGACAATGATTCTTACATTTTTCTGAAAAAACGTAGGGGCATTTTGGTGAAAACACCAAAATTTCAAAATATCATAATCTTACTTGATTACCAACACGTTCTTTTGTTAGTTTACATGACATTTTTTTTAGTTTTTGTGATTCGAATGATATGTTTTTTCATCATTTACCCTCAATTTTTATTTGCCGCAAGGTTTCCAATTACAGAGCAATGGTTTCCTCTCTTCCAAACTTGTGTTTTCCTTCCCCCGTTTATTTTTAATGCCAACTCTCGAACTCGGGCCTTGGAGTTTAGCTATATGAACCCGAAAGGCCTAAGGTAGCTAGCATAAAAAAAAAAAGGTGATGTCCCGTTGCTTTAATGTTTTAATAATTTTTCCGTATACAAGGGAAAATATATAATCAAATAAGGTTGGTTAACTTACACAGTTCAGAAGCAGAGTCTTGGCATCCTCCTAAAGGATTTGAAGCAAAACATCATTCGGCTTTTCCAACAGGTGATATCCCTTCCCTTGTCTAGATTCAATGCATACTTTGCCCATAAGTCAGCACTTGTATTACCTTTTTCACCATGAACATACAAATACAAAATGTTTGCCTGCCAGTCTTGACTCCGGAGGTGTGGAATTTTAATTTCTCATTAGTTCTTGGTGAGCATCAGTGCCACCTTCTCCACGTTGAACTTGAACCATACTTACCACGAGGCAACCTAATTAAGCCGCCACATATCTGTAGCCTAATTCAAGCCCATCCAATGAGGCCCACCACTCAGCTTGAAGGGATGGGCATGTACCCATATGGTTATATTACTAACCAGTAACCACAGCAGCTACGCCACTTTTGTTGAAAGATGATACTTACGTTACGTGTTGGCAAACTGGAAAATAATAATAATAAAGATGCTACCTACGAAGTTAGATAGATTTCTGTTGCCACTCAACTGTTTCTTTTTTGGGGGCACGTGGCGACTTTTCGTCAGTGGAAGAATTTAATTTAGTCTCACCATGCATGCTTGTAACCCAATCCAAAAATATTCTTATACAAGACTGTGATACTTGCTTCACGGGAAAGGAATGGATTGGCTCAACGGCCACTGTGGGCCAGTGGAAAAGCTTTTGATGCAAGTTAATCAAAGCAAGGTGTAGCCTATACGGCATTCTTTCCGGATGCAAAAAGATTAAAAGAATAAAATACAGCATTCCTTCAAAACGTTTTAGATGACAGTTTTACTGCTTTTTAAAAAAAGATATGATTGATTGTTACTTTGTTAGTTAGTCTGATTTTACTGTTTTGGTAGGACAGGGTTGAATGTTAGATAGGAGTGTATTGTTTCCTTTGCTCTTGGTGATTGCCTGATTGGTGAGGCTGATACGTTGCTGACTATGAATAAAATTGATTGTTTGCTTAAAAAAGAAGTTAAGAAAGGCTACATAGATCTTATTTTTGTCATTCTGTTTATAGCATTTGCTTTGGTGCTATGTAAACTTCTTCGTTTAAGTAATACTCCGTACTATATCATTTTGTCTTTTTATGGAAAAAAGGCAACAAAAAAAAAAAAAGCTACATAGGTTTCTCATAATTATATATATATATATATGGGCTAAGGTTGATTAAGCACTTGAAGTATTTTTTCATACGTTTTTAGCACTTTAATGTATTTTTTGGTGTCTTAGACTCCCTCAAGTAATTTTTTTTAATTACATCCCGCATCAAAAGATATTTTAGGGTGCTAATACATCTAAAAAATTACTTTAGTGTGGTGAATGTATTAAAAAATATTTTAATACGTTGACTTTACCTTTAACCACACATACAGTATATGAAGTTGGGAGTTTCATTCGTTTAAACCCAATAATAATTTATAACACATTTTAATACTAGTTTTATATAGCATCAAGATATTAAAAATCGGATCAGTCATTAAAATGGGCGAGATATTAGGTTAAGGGTCAATGAGTCAGATCGTATAACTAAATCAAGGCTAAACTAATGAAAAGGTTAAGAGTTTAAAGTTATTAGTATGAAATTTTAAAGAAAATAATTTTTTTTTATTAAAAAAGGGTGAACCGTTTCAACCCTGAATTGGTCCAAATCACATCGGGGTTGACCAGTGCAGTTCTTCCTAAAAAAATCTATTGAATCAGATTGGACGTATGATTGATTTAACGATTTTTAGTCCAAACTGATAGGTCCGCTTTTTTATATAATGATTTTCTTACCACAAGAGTACGCATGAGCTATTACAAGAGGCTCCACAGTTTTGTTTCCTCTAGCTACAAGTATTCTGTTGGATGCAATCTTCTTTTAAGTCATTATCATGCATTAAATGTGTTTACTTTCTGTAACAGGGATTCAAACCTTTGCTCGTCGTGTTATGGGAAATCAGTTTATCATGATTAATGTCCTTTCAATTTTTTTTTTAAAAAAATCAAAAGTTAGTTTACATGGTAATCCCTTTACATATTTGAATTTATAGGATTCTTCTCTCCTAAAACGAAGCGAAGCGCCCAGCCTGTTCTTTCACTTTTTGTTGCTATAGGGGTTGTTTTTTTAGAATTTATATTTATAACAAATTAAAGAAGTGGGGTTAAGAGTTTTTAATTAATTTTTTATATTACATTTTATATTTATTAAAGTTTTATAATCCAACTTGTGTATTTTTTTTTATTCCAACTCATATAAATTTTTCCACCCTTCCATTTCCCTGGATTTGCCTCTGGCAAACAGAGCCTTAATAAAAAGATAAGATGCGGTGTAAACCGGAAAAAAGAAAAGCTGTCAGCAAAAGTGAAAGTGGAAGAGTGAGAAAGGAAGCCCGATATCCGTGGAGGGGGGGAATCTATGAATATGATATTGATAGGAAATTTCGGTCCGCTCGGGCTGGCCCAGGCCCGGCATGTTGGCGTCATCATTGAATCCCAGCCGAAAGCTTTTGTTCTTTATCCTCTCTTCTCTTGACTCCCAAGATTGCTTGTCACTCTCCATGTTCCTTGTCAGTGTCAAAAAGATCCCAGGACGCATCAACTACCTCCTCCATTATATATATTCAGTATTATTATTACTAGTATTATTATTATTATCAATTATCTCTAATCACTGTCTGATCTGTCACCCCAAAAAAAAAAAAGAATCTCTCTTACTGTTCCTGTGTTCTATGCCACGTAAAATTTATCATCTTATCACTTATCCCATAAATGATCATCCCTCCCATCTTTTCCCTTCCCCCTACAGCAAATCCATCCTTATACACACACTATCTCCAGTACTTAATATAAAATAAGTTGATTAATTTGAAAATATTAAGAGGGCTAAATAAAGAGCGCGCTCTCTTTCACATACACTTTTTATAGATTAGATAAATTAATTTAGAAAAGAATGATAAATATAAATACTTTAAAATAATTTATTTAGTTTTTTTAAGTCTTCACAAATTAGTCAATTTAATGTTATTAATAATAATTAATTAATTGAAAATAGTATAGTGGTGTTGTAAATCAAGATGATGGAGTGAGTCAGCTGAAATGATCTCCCAAGTGGGCAAGCAAGTTGTGCACGGCATCTCAAATCAGCATGGGGCCTTTTGTGGTGAGATTAAAAATAATATTACAGTATTTTTGAAACGTAGTAGGTGACAGAGTTACATGGAAGACCTAGAGCATGCACACAGATCAATATCTTTGTTTGTATAACAACGCAACTTTACGTTATATATACTTCTACTATATTGTACACTATACATAACCCATCCCGTGGCTGTATCCCGTGGCATAATAAGAGAATTGTTTTTTTTTCTACAAGAAAAAGCCACGCTATATATTTACAAATAATACAGTATTTTGGCAACGTAGTAGGTGATAGAGTTACATGGAAGACCTAGAGCATGCACACAAAATATGTTTGTTTATATAACAACGTTATATACTACTATATTGTACACTATAGACTGTATCCCATGGCATAATAAAAGATTTTTAAAAAAAAAAAGAAAAGAAAAGAAAAATCCACGCTATTTATCAGTTATCAATAATATCATGGCATATATATCATCCAGTTCATTGAACATAGACAGGGCACTGTTAGTGTTGGGTGCTTGGTGACGATAAGGATGATGATAGGAAAAACAACACAGGCCTCACGGGAAGCCATCATGGAAAACAACTATTATCAATGAGGGCACGAAGCTGGGAGAGAATGGCGGCTTCTGGCCATTCATTCAGTGAAATTGTGAGGAAAGTGGGTGATGTTTCCTGGCTGGCCTGTCAGGGTCCACGAAAAAGATATAATAATGAATATATTTCCACGTCAGTGGCCAAAGAGTGGGAGTACAAGTTGCGTAAGGAGGAAATTTTGCGTATCAATTAGATTCCTGTATCCGGACAAAACAAAGCCAGATTCCATTATTGATTTTTCATTTTCTCTGCCACATAAAAATAAAGATTCCTCCCCCAGCTACTGTTCGTGGGTCAGCTGGTTAGGCGGGACCAACAATGATCCAATAATTTCGCTCATTCGTGCCTCTACACCTAACTAATTTCAAACGTCCAAGCATTGCAATTTACAAATGGCCCGCACTCAGATGAGCAGTTCGCATCAGATTCTCTGAGATACCTTCGTCGTCAAATTACACCTGTTGGGGAGAAAGAGAAAGACAACCGAAGTGGGCCACACCCCCGGTTTCCTTGCTAATTACTAGTGTTTAGCTGAAAATACCAATCACATTTAAACCTTTCAGATTATTAGATCTACAAGTTTTTTTTTTTTAAAAAAAAATATTTGGTTGGTCTAGATCAAATCTGACGGATCAGATTAGCTCTCATACTATGCAGTGTTTAGCAGGGGGATCATCGGTGGGCCACTCGTGTTTGCAGGAAAGTCCAAATGTGACCAATTATAAAATATCACAGCCTCTAAGCCCAAACCCACAATGCACTCTCGTTAGATCAGACATCAGAATACTATTTATTCTCTTCACCAAACCTTCCTTCCTTGATTCCATTCCCTCCTGACCTCGTGCCATGAATAGATTTTCATCTGCACTCATCGTCTTCCTCGTTGCAACCCTCTCCTGCGCGGCTTTTGCCGCCCGAGACCTTGCTGGAGGTGTCATCCGGCTGCCCTCGGAGGTTACGAGGTTCTTCCGCGGAGGTCACAAGGAGGACGATGCAGAGGGAACCAAGTGGGCTGTTCTGATCGCTGGTTCCGCCGGCTACTGGAATTACAGACACCAGGTCATACATCTTGCCTTCGATTTTTCTGCTGCTGTCATTAGCTTCTTTGTTTGCGTATTTATTTTGGACAAATAAAATTCGTACTTTAGCTGCGGTTTATCATTTAAATTTTCCTATCGCCTTTAGGCAGTAATTGTTTGATCTCCGAGTAGACCTTACCCGGAAAATCAAGACGAGCGATGAACTTATTCATACACCTTGTTCATACTCTGTTTAAAGCTCTGTTCCTTCTCTGCTGAGTATATGGGGAAAAAAATCTAGACGAAATATGTCTGTTCCCAAGTTGATGCCCATCTTTTACAGAAAAAAATCAACTGCATCATCCCGAAATACTCTTATTTTTCAGTATTTTCGACAACAGATCTAGCATTGAATGTCCATGGAGAGGAAATTGCAAAAACTTAACATGCTTTTGCCTATATAAAATGGTTAAGGGCACTTGAAATTGTTTTCTCGTGAAGATTGACTATATCACATCTTTGTTTGATTATTCTTCACCTTTTGTATCAGTCGGATGTTTGTCATGCATATCAACTTCTGAGGAAGGGTGGCCTGAAAGAAGAAAATATTGTTGTGTTTATGTTCGATGATATTGCTTTCAACGAAGACAACCCGAGGCCTGGAATTATCATTAACAGTCCACACGGGGATGATGTCTATAAAGGGGTTCCGAAGGTCTGTTATCTTCGGTTCCAGTATCTTTTGCCTGTAATGAACTTTATGATCTCGAAATATGATGTTGGAGTTTATTATTGCAGGATTACACTGGTGAACATGTCACTGTTGATAATTTTTTCGCTGTTATACTTGGAAATAAGACCGCTGTTACTGGTGGCAGTGGGAAGGTTGTGGATAGTGGCCCCAATGACCACATATTTATATACTACACTGATCACGGTGGTCCAGGAGTGCTTGGTTAGTGTGCTGAATCTTTTCATGGAAATCTTAATGAAAATCTTGAACCATGCGTAACTATAGCTTTTTAACATAACACAGGCCTTGTAATTCTGGTTTTTACTCACAAATTGTACTACCTGTAGATTATATTTGTCTGTCTGATTGTTTTTTTTTTGTTGTTTAATTATGCCCGAGTATGATGAAATTTTAGAAACTGGTAAACACAAGTATTGCTGATCGTTGCTTTCAACAGTAACTTATATTTCGTAGCACTTGCACCTGACAATCAATTCTGTATCAAATATCAAGTTGGTTTGAATGTGCCAAATCTACAGAAAACGTCTGCAGATATATGATGTATCTTGATGAAGTTATTTTAAAGATGAATTATTTCACAACTTCATTTCAGTTTATTGGATAAGATTTTTGGATCTCAAAGACTTCCTGTGTGCTCAATATGAACTGTATTGCATTGCTGTTTCCATTTTATTATATTTTATTTTTGCTGTTTCCTCAAGAACAGGGGGAAATAAATTGAGTAACTTTGTATAATACATCATAACCGGACATCATAATCTTTTTGTGGCAATGAATTGATTGATTTTAAGGCATGTATAATGTTATTCAAAAAAGAATTTAGACTCATCATATGTAATGCGCTTATAAATTATAATGTTTATATTGCTAAGTATTCAAATGATAATCATTCTCAGTAGTTACTTTAGTTTTTAATCTTTGTTCATTATTTTTTATAAATATATATAGATATATAGATATGTATATGTTCACCATTTTGATGGACGCTTTTACATCTTTATTATTTTTTGGGGGTTGGATTTCAGGGATGCCTACTAGTCCTTACTTATATGCAAATGATCTCAATGAAGTTTTGAAAAAGAAGCATGCTTCTGGAACATATAAAAGCCTAGTAAGTAACTACTGAATATTTGCTACTATTGTACCATAACTTATCCAAGCTAAGAACTAAAGCTTCATATTTATATAATGGGGATACAGGTATTTTACCTTGAGGCTTGTGAATCTGGGAGCATATTTGAAGGTCTTCTTCCTGAAGGTTTGAATATTTATGCTACAACAGCTTCAAATGCAGATGAAAGCAGTTGGGGAACTTATTGCCCTGGGGAGTATCCCAGTCCTCCCCCAGAATATGAAACTTGCTTAGGTGACCTGTACAGTGTTGCCTGGATGGAAGACAGGTGGGTTCTCACTTTCTACTGTAAGCACTGCGTGTGTGTTTGTTTTGAATGTTATTTGATAATATTAGCAAACATTTCTTTGTAGAATTATGGGGTGCTTCAAATAAAATTGTGAATATAAATAATAACTAGATCATACATCATGTCAATTTAGGGTGGTATATTACTCAGGCAATCACCATGTAATTTGAATATTCAGTGCATTTATGCTAATTTTGGTTTTCTTCACTCCTGAGCAGTGACATTCACAATTTACAAACAGAAACTTTGCATCAACAGTATGAACTGGTAAGATTCTGTTACTAGCATAAAAAGTTCATATATAGTATTTCCAATCATTTTCTAATGTTATGGGTTAAAGACATGTTGAATGTGTTGACTTTTTGAGATTTATGCCTTTCATATTCAACTACACTTGCAGGTTAAAACAAGGACAATGAATGGAAATTCCGTCTACGGCTCTCACGTGATGCAATATGGTGATATAGGGATTAGTAAGAATGATCTCGTGCTATATTTGGGGACTAATCCGGCTAATGAGAATTACACTTTCGTGGATGACAACTCCTTGAGGCCACCTATGAAAGCAGTCAACCAACGTGATGCTGATCTCGTCCATTTTTGGGATAAGGTATCATTACTTGCTACATTGTTTGATTTAAACTAGGAATTCCCCCGGGCATGGTGAAGGGTGTGTAACAACTTAAACTTATACAGAGTAAAGCAATTATACTGATATGGAAGAGACAATTTTCAGATGGATGTGCATAAAGCATGAAGTGTATCTTCCTACAAACAATTACAAAAAATATCAAATAAATTTATATGCCCCTACGTCAATCAAAGTGGGTAAAAATTTCTGATTCATAAATTGCATACCTGGTACAGGTTTTACATAAGTAAAATGAAATTGATGCTAACAATTAAACGAAAGCAAGGAGAAGTTTAAACAGAACTTGCCAAAATAAAATTCACCTTTAGGAAAAGAAGACTCCCAAGTAGAAATTATTATCCCAACTAAACCTGAATAAGTTGTTAATATATAATTAAATTTCTGGTTTAGAGAAGTTACTGTATATTGATCTGTTTTGTGCAGGAATGCTATACGGCACATTAGCATGAGCAACAGAAAATTTATAAATAATTTCTTACTTATCTTGTTATTGAAACTTAGAGCTCATGTAAATGGTCGGGCTAAATTTCATAAATAGCGATCACTGTAATCTAAATTGAATTGAACATTAGAAAGTACTTGTATAGTTCGGTAGAGGTAGAATGAATGTTCATGCATTTAAGGGAATGTAAGCTGAATTGCCATTAGCTTTTTCTTTCTTTCTTTGTTCCTCCCCTCCTTCTGGTAACTAATTTAATGCAGAAACTATGAATAAATGAGGTCCTCCCCCTTTTCTCACATTTTATTTGGGTGACTTTATCTTCTCTGTAATGTTCCAGTACCGCAACGCTCCTGAGGGTTCTCCTAGGAAAGCTGAAGCTCAGAAACAAGTTTTGGAAGCTATGTCTCACAGGATGCATTTAGACAACAGCGTAAAACTTGTTGGAAAGCTGTTATTTGGCATTGAAAATGGTCCAGAAATGCTCAACACTGTTCGACCTGCTGGGCAACCACTCGTTGATGACTGGGACTGCTTGAAAATGATGGTACTATTGCCTCTTATGTTTATTTTTAGATTTGTTGTTCGCAAAATGTACAATATATCAGAGTTTTCCCATAAATATTTTTGAGCTGACTTAGAGCTGACATTTCTTAACCCATTCTGGGTGCAGGTGAGGACATTTGAGACACATTGTGGAGCCTTGTCCCAGTATGGGATGAAGCACATGAGGTCTTTTGCAAACATCTGCAACGCCGGAATACAGAATGAGCAGATGGCGGAGGCCTCGGCACAGGCATGCGTCAGTGTTCCTCCCACTCCCTGGAGTTCTCTGCACAAGGGTTTCAGTGCATGAATGGTAGGAGAATGAGCAGCGCCCTGGAAGATCAATGCATTACTACTTGTTTATATGTTCCATAGCTGTGTATATCTATATATGGCGTTCCCTGCTCACGAATGCGTATGCAATCTCTGTAAATATAATTGATCAGCGTGTCAGATCTCTGGTATTGTAATTGTGAACCGTCGCCATTATATGATGATTGTGATGCCAATATTAGTTTCTATTATTGCAAGAAGAGTCATTAAATTTTATAGAATCGTGTATTTCACTATTATGCAGAATAATTTAAGGTCCTTGCTCCTTCCAGGGTGTGTAGTAATAGTAAGGCTGCGAGTGTTCGAACGGAAACATGATCAATAGAAGTGGTAAGAGTCATATTCTAATGACACGATTTACCATCGATAGATGACTCATCTTTATGGATATCATCGTTAAATTATGAAAATGATCCCAAACACCGAGAATAAGTTTCTTTTACCCATTTAAACTGATGGGTTTTTCAGGGTTCCCCTTCTATTTATGTTTATTAGATGCTGACAAATACTCTTTAATCTTAAATATAAGATTAATTAATTTTTTAAGGAGATTTTTTAGGCTAATCAAATTATTTTGAAGTATTTATATTTATTGTTTTTTCTCCAAGCTAATATGTCTGATTTATAATCTAATAGATTACTTAATCATATACTATATATATGTTATAATTAAATAATTTAGGTAGCTTCCTTAACTTTTCTTTAGAAAAAATATTAAGAATCATATTTTGGACTGAGGTTGTATTTAGTTAAAAAGAAAAAATTCTTTTCCAGATTGTTGGGACTATGTGCCTATTTGGGGAGGCAAAAAGCAACTTCCCATCAAAATTAAGCTATTGGCTAGTAAGATGTTTGGATAAGTATAAAGGGTGTTTTTGAATTAAATATTGTAATCGGTATGCTTGAAAAAGTAAGATTGAGTTAAAATAAGATTGGATAAAAGTAACATTGTGTAATTTGATTTGTGTTTAGAATAAAGATTGTAAAAGTTACCTATAAGTTACTTATACAAAAGTAAAACTTGTTTGGTTGAAATTTTATAAAAATAACTTTCAATGGGTCTTATAAATTTTGTAAATATAGTGTGATATTTATACTACTTCTGATTTTAATTAGAAGACCTAGTTGACTTTTTTTGGCTTCCTTAATCTCTCCAAAAAAATCTACTGGGTCTTATAATTAAGACTAAAGGGAGCCTTATTACATGTAAAAGATGTGTGATATTTATACTACATTCGGTCCTAATTATAAGACATGGTTGACTCTTTTGACTTACTTAATCTCTCCACACAAAAATTAAATGGGTCTTATAATTAGGACTGGAGGGAGTCTTATAACATGTAAATATAGTATGATATTTATAGTACATTCGGTCCTAATTATAAGACTTAATTAAATTTTTTTAGAGAAGTGAAAGAAGTAAAATAAGTTACTTAATTGTATTATATGTTATGTTTTATCATATTATATATTAGTTCATAAGTAAAAAAATAGTTTAAAAATGATAAATTTTAATACATTAAAATAAAGTAATTAGCTTTTTAAAGATTTTTTAAAAAGTCAACTATGTCTTATAATTAAGACTAGAAGAAGTAAATTATAATAAGAAAAGAAAGGGTAGAACGGTGCCATCGTGCTATTCAAATCGGATGAAAAACATGAAATCATTTCTTTTACAATTGGACCGATGAGACCACTTTTCACGATACAATCAAACGTCCAACCAAATGCTAGAATTTTTTTTTCTTCTGCTTCTGGAAACGTCAGCTATGTACGTTTAGGAGGCCGAACACACACAAAAGTGATTGAACTTTTAGAAAGAAAAGGACCTATTTTAAAAGTTGGGCAAAGTAACTTTTTCAATGGCCAATAGCTTCAACGAACTCACCCATGTTTTCATCACTCACGTTCTCTCTCCATTTGATCTCTCCAATAGCTTCACGAGGGAGGGCTCTGGGATGTTACACATCTTAACCCTAACTCTCTTCCCTCAAACATACCACTCTTGATGGCACTTACTCTTCTTGCCTGAAGGCCACGTCGCAAGTTGGACGTAGCTCTTCCTTTCTTCTGGCGAGGGCTCAACGAACTCGTATGGAGGATTCTGTCACCAGCGATAGATTTCCATCTAGCCTGTTGTCTCTCTCGCTTTCTCTTAGCATGGCCATCTATCTCATTGACGCTGGTGTTCGATCTTGCTATCGCTGGTTGAACATTTCTTACAACAAAGGGTGGTCCAAGCTTCCCGACACTCCCACACTCACCTTCAATACGTCGATCTACAGTTGAAGCTTGCAATCCAAGGTTGGTTCTTGAGAAGTAGCTTGGTGAAGGGTGTGGATGGTTAGATTCGTGCTTGGGTGACCCGA
This sequence comes from Acacia concinna, assembly GCA_037177275.1. NCBI lineage: Eukaryota > Viridiplantae > Streptophyta > Magnoliopsida > Fabales > Fabaceae > Acacia > Acacia concinna. Next base: position 7,695,447 of record JBAGKO010000011.1, read on the forward strand.
TCTGTGGTGTTTGTTTTCTTGTCGGAATAGTAGCGCCGTCACCAAAGAAGGAAGGTAAAGTTGTTCCTTTTTTCTAAAAATATGCTTTGTCTAATGTGGTGGCTAGATTGTGTAATGTTCTTCATACGGTGGTTTTGTCTAATGTGCTACCTAGATTGTATAGTTTTCTGAATATGGGAATTTTTTTTCCTAGGTCTATATGGATAATGATTAGTTGATATATATACTGAAGATGAAAATTGTGGTTTTGTTCTAAATGTGGGCTTTTTTTTTTAGTTTTTATGGATGCTGATTAGTTGATATATACGTATATAGCATGAAGATGGAAATGATGGTTATGTTCTGAATGTGAGATTTTTTTTCTGGGTCTTTTATGGATGCTTATTAGTTGATATATATGTATATATCTTGAAGATGCAAATGATGGTTATTATCTGAACATGGGATTTTTTTTTGGGTCTTTATGGATGCTAATTAGTTTATATATATGTATACATATTGAACATGCAAACAGTGGTTTTGTTCTTAACGTGGGAATTTGAATTTGAAACATAACGTTAAATGCAAATAATTATCAATGGCCATTAATTAGTTTAATTGATAATTGTTGTCATGGTAACATGGGTAACCCATGTGCAACATATTAGGATAACAAATCAACTGGGGTTTTTATAAAAGAATTGATTGAGCAAATCTATCAACAAGAACATACTGGAAAATGTTTTGTCAAAGAAAGCATGGGACTGCATTGGCAAGGCATTTATGGACTAGATAGGAAAATTATATAAAAAACAATTTAAAAACAAGTTAGACAGTTTGAAGAAAGAGTGGAAAGCATGGGATGATTTGTTCTCTAAAGAGACCAGCATATCCTTTTACTAGACAAGGAACATGGTTGTTGCTATTGATGAGTGATGGGATAGGAAATAAGGGTAAACAATTGTTAAGATTCATATCAATGTTTGATTACATTTATTGTATATTAGCAGTGTTTGATTGGACA
>JBAGKO010000011.1:7698614-7715572 GCA_037177275.1 Acacia concinna
TTATTACTGCTAAAAAACTTCAGTAATAGCCCTAGAGGACTAGAAGGCGTTATATCTTAATAATCTAACCCGTGGATCTAGAGCCGGGGCCCTTTTGACGGGCTCGGGCTTGAAATTTAGAATCTAAAAATGAAGTCAGGCTTAAATAGGCTGGCCCTGTAGGATTGTGGGCTTAAACGGGCAGCCCGTTTATATTTTTTTTAAAAAAAATTGACATAATAAGATGATAATGATGATTATGGGCATGGAGAAGATAAAAATTATAATGTTATTCATATTGTTTAGTGTTTATTTTATAATTTATGTCTTTATTAAATTATTTATTTGATTGTAGACATTAGTTTTTAAACTTCATGTATGTTGTCTTCTTCTTCTTTTTTTGTAAACATGGATAATGTTTGATGTTTTAATTTAGTTTTGATAAACAAATAGAACACTTTTTTAATTGTATTTGAGGACGTCTGAATATTAAGCAAACTATAAGAAAAAGAAAAAACAATAACATAAATTAAAAAAAGAGAAAGTTGATATTTATCTTTTAAAGAATTTTATTTTAAAACAAAAGGTTATATATTCTATTTATTAAAAAGATAAATCATTTAATACTTTAAAAATATTTGTCTTAATTTTAAAATTTTAACGTTTAAGTAAATTTCTTTACAAAAATATTTTTATTATTTTTTTGTTTAAGCCCGACGGGCTAATTTAAGCCCTTGGCTAATTGGGCTGGGCTAAAAAATTTGATGGGTTTTGGAGTGTGGGCCCCATTTTTCCACCTCTAATCTGAGATACAAATTTTGATAACTGAGCGGTGAATGTTAAGGATCTGGGACTTCTTCGAAGATATATGTATGTAATTGTAGAAAAAGGTTCTACATTGAGCGATGAGCTCAACTTCTATTTTTATTTTTCTTCCCTGTCTTTCATGTTCCACAAGCTCAAATTTGTGGCCAATTCAAATTATTGACTGAAAAATGTTTTTGGCTCATTTTTCGTTGACAGGTGCGTGTCAAGGAACATTTGGGATTGGCGAATTTGCCAGAATTCGATTTTATTTATTCCTCTATCTGTTATTGAGAATCAATTCGTCCATTGTGTTACATAGGTGGCTCTTGAGAATTGCCAATTCTGGAGGTTGGTAATCAATCAAGCCAGAGCTTCATTCTCTTTCAGTTTTTGTTGTTTGGCATCTATGTTTCTGTGTGTTTGTCATTTACAGACTCATTTTCCTGGAAATCTTGGCGGAGTCTGCAATTGTAAACTATCTGGCAGGTTATGGGAACAATCATCGCTCTCTAAGTTTAACCAGAGTCTCAGATTTAATCTAAGAATGTCATCATTAGTGAGATTTTGGTAATAGCTTATGATTATTCAAGGTCCGGGAACTGAAAGCGGCGAACTTTTTCGTGCATCCTGGGTAGCAGATTTTAGCTTAATCAATCCTGATTGAGGTGAGGAAATAACATGGTTTCTTAAAATTTAGAACTCAGGAATTGATTTAATTGACGGCTGGCTGCTGATTTGCTACTCCTCATCGCAACAGTTGATCCCATTCTGCTACGGTTTAAAGCTTTTAACGCTGATTTGAATTCTTCTTATTGTTCTGTTTCAGGATATTGGAAAATTGGCTCCCTTGTATGATTTTTAAAGAAGAAACTTGATTGCAAGTAGAGTTGAAGTTTTGAGGTAATGCATTGATTCTCTGGCTCTGTCCCGTCTTATGTTTCCTTTCGTGATCTCTTGCCTCCTCTCTTTTCTTTCGAATACAGTTTCAAGGATTTTAGGTCCTCCCCTCAACGCCGGCGGTTTGGCTCAGCAGTTAATTTTCTGTTTCTCCAGCTTGATTTTATTACTTTTCCCAATTTTTTGTTTGGTGATAGGTTGGCCTTTCGTCTTTAAATTTCTGGAATGACAGAGAGCCAGTTCAATATTCCATGTCCCCTATCTCTTTCTTACTCTCAATTTGTTTATGGTTTTCTCTGCTAAAATGGTTGATTGAGGCTTTGCCCTAAATTTATGTCCTGTTTTTGCTTATCCTTTCTCGATGACTCTTGATGTGGTTTCTCTTTCTCAAAATGTTGAAAACTCAAGGTTTCAAGAGAGTCGACGCAATGATTGACTCATAACGGAGGGCTGATTCTGGGTGTTTCTAGTCCCGAGAGGAGTGTTGAATTCACTGACTCTTAACATTTCTTTGTCCTCCACATTATTGTATTTTTTTCTCAAAATGTGATCTTCCCTTTAAAAGAAAAATAAATTAAAGGTCTTTGGTTGGTGCTCATTGGATTATGAATTGTTTTGGATGAGAAAAGATTTTCATAATCTCTGCTTCTCATCTTGTCAGCCAGCTACACAGAAGATGCTCCCAGCGCACATGATTCCCATCGTTCTAGTTTTTTTTTTTTTTTGTGGTGGGGTGAATCATGACCGTACCCCTGCTCTTTGTTTAGAGTTAATTTGATGGATGAATGTGATTGCTTGAGTTGCAGAATTCCAAATTGATGCCAAATAATAATAATTGTGTAATTCCAAAATTAACCCCTCAGCTTTTCCTTATTAATGATGATAGGTGCAATTGCAAGAAAGAGATGGATAAGGAGTCACTTAGGAGCAATAGTATTGTTAACAACCATTCTAAAGACAAAAGTGGTCTTTCACAACCACCAGATGGCCCCTCGTTGTCATTGAGGGGAAGCTCCGATATCATCAGACAGGCAACCTCTATCACGCCGTCTGATTTATTGTTGTGGTGGGGGAACCGGAAGCAGTCGAGGTGCATGAAGATTCAGGTGAAAGACGACTCTTCCGCCACGGTTTAGCGGACGACTGTCGGGTGGTCAAGGATTCTGCTAATCCCTCTACCTCCACCCCTCCTATTCCTAACAGCCGCTATCCAAATCTCCGTCAACGTTCGTTATCGCGGCAACGACCTCCTCTGTGAATTCTCAGGTATATTCGTTTGCTTCCTAATTGTGGCCAACACAATTTACAAGGAAGAAAGGGAAAAAGAAAAGCCACTGCCTTACAATTTATATCTTTCATTCATTCATTGCTTGTGAGGTCGGTGATGATGTAAGGGGAGGCGGGATTACTTAACGATGTGATCTGCCGCTTGCATATAAAAAAGGTCAGGATTGAGTATTTAATAGGCGGCGTGAAGATAAAGATAAATTAAAGGATTTATAATAAATGATGAGTAGTAATTAATTGATTAGGGTTTGCATTCCACGAGAGTTGTTCTTGTACAGTAGCTGACTTGTGTCCGTCGTTCATTTATTTTCGTGATCATATTAGTACGTATAAATTAACGATATATGTATATGCAGTTTTTGGGTGTTCATTGTGAGGCAGAACGAAACGAAACGAAACATGCTGTTAAATAGTGGTAGGATTAGGTGGAATAATGAAGTGAGGGATGGAGATTAAGAGTGAGTGATATAGGGAATGCTAATAAATAATGAGTGGAGAGGATAGGGATAAAAGGGTGAAAGAGGCATGTGAGAAAGGAAAGGGAAGTGGTGGGGGCACTTGTGTTGAATAACGAGTGTTGTTAGGCAGCGATTTTATAATGTTGATGTCCATTGTCCATTGCCTATTGTCTGTCAATACTACCTTTAACTATTCCCCTATGAAAAAGACGAGTTAGATGGAAATATGCAATTTCGGGCAAGTTATATTTATAGTTAACATGATATCTGATTTTTAGTGTTTGTTTGCATTAGTTTTTTATAATAGCTTTTATGGGGGTTTGAAATAAATATGTGAGAGGGGTTTTATTTCGGCCTACGCAAACTTAGACGGACCATATTTGAATTAGTTTATTTAAAATGATTTTCAATGAGAAGAGGAGTTTAGTCTCACAAACACCTGCCTCTTATCTGATTGGTCCTTTTAATGTTGTTTTTGAGGTGCCATCACAACTCAACTATTATACCAAACTCAACTCATGTCTTCGATGCCTGCCTTCGGAATTTGGATAATAAGTTTCCATTAATTAATTAATTAATCCTCATGGATTAGGATTATTGTGTTTCTGTTTCCAATTTGAAAACCTAGGGCGAGCCCTGCTGCTAGCCTTATTACACAGTTTATAGATGAAACACAAGAGGTGGCCGACCATTTGAAAAGAAAATGTCCCCTATGGCCAACAGGCCTCAGCTCCCACTTCAACAATCAAAACTGGGGTGTTACCCCTTCCTTGTGTTACCCCTTCCATGACCCTTTTTCTACAGTACCTCCCTTTATGGCCGTCCGATGAGGGGGCGGACCTCCTCATCCCACTCAACACGTAACCTCAATTTCTTTTTCTCCTTTTCTCATTTCCTCACCTTAAAGGGGTAAAGTGCCTCTCCATTTCTTTAACCCTCAATTTACTACCATTTCCTTAATTATGACCATGGATCAAATCTAACAATGAAAAGGAGTAAAGATACATCAAATCTAATAATTATGAAATACCCATTATAATCTCTTTATCTCCCCTAATTAAGGGGCAAATCAATTGAAAATCACATAATCTTCTATTTTTATTGAAACAATTATATCATTAAAAAGAAATCACTGTTAAATCAATCCTAATTGAATTTATCTATTACAACATTATATAAAACTGAAATTACGATGAAAAACTATTACATTACTCAACATTTCGGCCATGTAAAAACTACTGTTCGATTAAAAAAAAACTATTGTGCTGTTCTATTACAGTATTCAGCCACAACAACTTAGTAGAAGAGTGAAAAGTAAATAAAAAATATGAATAGTTTACCACTTAATTTCTTACATTTTTATTTTTTAATTGTTAATATAAATAAAAATAATTTATTTGCAACCAATTATTTAAAAATTAATATTAAAAGATGAAAAGTGAAAACAGCATTAAATACCAAGTTCATTCTATATATACAATTTTAGTACTAGAATTCAATCAAATGGCAAACCTATGAAAAATAAACCTCTCTTTATGAAGAATAGTGTTGTTGTTGTCTGCCTAGTTCAGGTTATCACACAGTAGTTTTTTTATGGCTGCAATATTGAATACTGCAATAGCTTTTCATCTTAATTTCAGTTATAAATAATGTTGTAATAGATGAATTTAATTAATTAGGATTGATTTAGTTGTGATTTCTTTTTAATAATATGATTGTTTCAATAAAAATGGAAGATTGTGTAATTGTTCAAGGGTGAAGGGTGGATTTTCAATTGATTTGCAGCTTAATCAATAGAGGAAATACGGTAGATAAAGAGATAATAGTGTGTATTTTAGAATTGTTAGATGTGATGTGTCTTTTCTAGAGTCGGGACGGGCTTGGGCTTAACGTCACGGGCCAGGCTTGTAATTTAGAGCATGAAAATGGAGTCAAGCCTAAATGAGCTGCTTGTATGCTTAAACAGGCCGGCCTGGTAGGGCCTCAGGTTGGCTCGTTTATATTTTTTCTAAAAAAAATTAACATAAGATAATAATAACGATGATGGGCATGAAGAAAGTTAAAATGATAATGTTATTCATATTGTTTAGTGTTTAGTTTATCTTTTATGTATATATCTAATTATTTATTTGATTGTAGACATTAGTTTTTAAATTTCATGTATATCTTTTTTGGTAAATATAGACAATATTTGATGTATTAATTTAGTTTTGATAAGAGAACAATTTTTTTAATTGTATTTGAGGAGATCCAAATGTTATGCAAACTATAAGCAAAAGAAAAACTAGTAATACAAATTGAAAAACAATATGGTTGAATCTCTATCTCTTGAAGATGGCATGGAGGAAAAAAAAGATTATGTTATTTATATTATTTACTATTTAGTGTATAATGTATGACTTTATCCTGTTATTTATTTGATTGTAGTTTGTAGACATTAGTTTTTAACTTAGTGTTTGTATTTTTATTAAATATAGACAATGTTTGATGTTTGAACTTAATTTTGATAATATTTATATTTTAAATTAGGTATTTTAGTATTCAAACAGATAAGAAACAAAAATATAGCAAATAAACTTAAAGCTCACGAGTCAACCCGTGACCCATAATGAAATGGGTTGGACCTAAAAAATGAGCTCATTTTTCAAATTTAGAAATGATGTTAGAAGTGATGATTGTCTTGGTGAATAAGATGATAATGTTATTCATATTATTTAGACTCTAGTATTTTGTTTTTGATTTATAACTTAACTTTATCTAGTTAGTTATTAGATTGTAGACATTAGTTTTTAATTTTTTAGATTTCGTGTTTATGTTTGTTTGCCCCTGAAGTGGAAGAGAAGTCTATTTATAGTGAAGTACAATCGAATGTCGTGGATGATGTTCAAAGTGACAGTGGTCATGGAAAACGAGAAGACATGATAGCATTATTCATATTGTTTAGTCTTTAGTTTATGGTTTAATGGTTTATAACTATATCTACTTACTTCTTAGTTATTTGATGATAGACTAAACACTAGTTCTTAACTTTTTTTAACATTAGTTTTTAACTTTTTAGTCTTAGAATTTGTGTTTTACTGGTTTATACTTTTGTCAAGCATGGATAATATCCGACATTTTAAGTTAATATTGAAAAATGCATAAAAAAATCAAATATGTTAAACGGGCCCTAAACTTATAAGCGAGCTCAAAGCCCAACCTTAATCCGATCAGGCCTCAATTTTTAAGATTTTTTGGCCCATCTAGACCTGAGCCCGTCACGGGCAGCTGGGCCCATTTTCCTAACAGTATTTTTGTCCTTTTCACTATTAGATTTGATTAATAGATGAAAGAAATGGAGGGGAAAAAAATGGAGAGGCCATTTACCCCTCTCAAGTCTCAAATATCCACTTCCTATAAATCTCTATTCATTATTAAAAGGGGAAAATTAAAAAGAAAGATTATGGAAGATACGAAGGGAAGCCAAGGAACGATCCCCCCTTGTTTAAAACGCAAAAGAAATTTAGAAAGTGCCCCCGAAGAAACCAAAAGACCCCGACCTCCACCCAGCCCATATTCTAAGCAAAAGTAAACCCGTCCAGATTCCAGTACCCTCCAATACCGCGATCTCACACCGTCCATCTCCCACAAGGCCAATTTCGTAACTTCAACACTCCCCTCTTAGTTTTCCCCTTTTTTTAACAACGATCTTTTTCACGTTCTTACCTCTCCCAACAGAATGTTCAATCCAGATTTGTTGCCTGAATTTGTTAGGTTTATGATTATCAAAGGTAAGGGATACTTAACATCTGGTGTTTTCTAATTTAGGAATTCGTAGACCTCGGGTGCCATGAGAGGCCAAAGCAACGGGGCCGTTAGGGGAATTGCGTCACCGGACAGGGGTGCGCACGATAAGAGAGGGTCCCATCACAACCACCACCACCACCACCATCATGACAATAACAAGTCCGCCGCCTCCTCCGACACCGCCCACGATGCCAAGAAGGGTGGCTCGCCCTCCGGCAGTGGAGATGCCGCGCCCCCGGTCTGGCCCCCCAAGTTCGTGATAGCCCTCACTAACAAGGAGAAGGAAGAAGATTTTCTGGCAATCAAGGGTTCTAAGCTCCCTCAGAGACCCAAAAAGAGAGCCAAATTCATCCAGCGCACCCTCAATGTAAGCTCCTCTCTCTCTTCCCCCTTTTTCGCTCCAGTTTTGTATCTTCTTCATCAAGTTTTGTTTCTGCCTTATATTTCCAAATTTAAATCTCACAATCCGCGGATGCCTTCAAAAGATGACAGATTCTCTTAGATGGATTTTATCTTAGAATTTTGGATCTTACGCTTCCTTAGGACCTGAAAATATCTAGTTTTTTTTAACACTTAATTAAAAAAGTCCAGAAATCAAAACATTATTACACAATTTTAATTACAAGTTACCTTTTACTATGGGCTTAAGCACTAAACCTGTTTTGTCATCCAACTATAAGAAGTGCAGAACAATTTTAGTGCAGTACTTGGAGGAATGTTGCATTTTGGATTTACGACACTGGGTTGGGTAAGTACCTGGGCACAGATTTTCACTTTTTCCAACAGTGCCGATTAGTGAATAGTGACCTATGGGTTGTTGCAAAGGTCTTGTTTGGTTTCCAGTTTCACTAAAACAAGGTTTATCCTAAAATACCCAGACACCCAGACACTTTTAAAATATTTAAAATATTAGTTTAGGCAAAAATCTCATTTTGAAACTTAGGTTTTCAGAAGAAAAAATTTGTTGCTTTTTTAAACAGTTTTCTCTCTCCTTACATGACTGTTGTTTAGGGAATATATTCTCTTTCTTTTTTCTCTTTCTTTTCCTATAACAGCGCAAAAAATTTTAGTCCGAGTATGGTATTTTGAGGTAGACTGGGTCGTGTTCTAATAAATTTTGAGGTTTAGATGGGGGTATTTGTGATGATTAAGGGGTCATAATTAGTAGAGAGGAGAGAAATCTTTTAACTTTTGAAGTGGGATCTGGGGAATGACCTATATGTAAAAAAAGAGAAATTTAGTAGTGTTAGAGGCTGAATTTTGATAAGGTCCGGAAGTCCAAAAATTTTCATAAAAAATTATGATATTTATTAAAATAATTAATATTAAAATAATTAATATTACATCGTAACCCTTACATATAATTATTATAAAAGTTAATGTTCTTTCTGTTCATTTGACACTGCAAAAAATTATTCTGATAACATTGATCCAAACACTCTCGTTGTATTCAAATTTAAGTTATCATAAAAACTATTTTAAAAAATTAATTTTAAAAAAGTTATTATGCTTAAAAGGCAAAAATCAATCCAAACACGTCCTAAATTTGAGTGAAAAACTATTGGCACCTCGTCTTTGGTAGGAACTATGCCTCCTTCTCGAACCACCCAAGGAGGAGCTAGTATAGACTTTTTTTAAAAAAAAAATAAAAAATTTCCTGTCCTCTGAACCTTAGAAAATAAAAGCAGCTTTGTGTTTATGAGATATGAAAACTCGTAGTGCGTCATTGATTGCCTCACCATCCCCCAGGTTGCCCAGTGAAACCTATGGACTAGACTGGAGATGTTGGTGGAGCTTATTTATTTATTTATTTATTCAGTCATTCATTTTTGTGGCGTGCGTGAGTTTATTAGTAAATTCTCTCTTTTGTCGTAGGCTAATACTGAAAAATCGTTTGCTTCTGGAAACCTGATAAAAAATATTACGTTCCGGAATTATTACGACAGATCATGGATTAGAGACATTAGTGGGCCCATTAAACGCAAACGTTGCTTTGTTGTGCTTTCTGCTGTGTCTGACTGATCTTCCAGTGGGCCACTTGATGTATAGTTGCGGATGACAGCTGTACCTTGTGCCTTCTGGCAGTTTGTCCTTCTCTTCCTTTTGATTTTATTGAAAAACCCACCAGTAAAATTTTGATCTTAGTATTTTTGTAATAAAATCGCTTTTCTTTTTTCTTTTGGCCTGAAAGATCACGTCTTGGAAGAATAAATATAGTGCATTATACTGTTAGAAAGTTTGATGGAAAATGTTGGTAGGCATGGGATTGGATGGAAGCGGGGCACTTAGCTAATATGTGTTAGAAAAGTGGAAGTGAGCATATTGATTTCAGCCCGACAGATTGGGACGGGAGGTTCTAGTTGTCCACGTGGACGGCTGTGATGGATTGTTATGAAAACCAAAATGTCCGATGCTTGAAGTAAACGACAAAATTTTCTTAAAAAAAGTAGGACTGGATGGGCGGCTGGTCTATGTTACCCTCACATAATCTGTGTGTGTGATGGGGGGGGCATATTTGACTTCTTCTCTGCATCTTTTTTTTTTTTTTGAAAAAGTTTTCCGTCTTTAGTTTTGGGTTTATTCACATTCGTTAGTGAATTGGAATATTTTATTTAATTGCAAATGTTGGAATGATATTTTGAGGTTTACGGTTGGTTCACTTGGATCTGTGCAGCTCGTGAGTCCAGGTACATGGCTGTGCGATCTTACCTTAGAACGATACGAGGTTAGGGAGAAGAAGATATCAAAAAAGGTACACAATTTGAGTTTTTATGTCAACAATGCTAAATGTTCGGCTTCTATTGCAGATCCTTTTTAGCGTCTGCCCAATTCAGCTGTATCTCGTGTCTCCATTTAATAATGGCTCATACTTTTTACTCTCAAGTTTAAAGAAATGTGATTTGTGTGTATATGTAGAGACCAAGAGGGCTTAAAGCAATGGGCACGGTGGAGTCAGATTCTGAATAGGTGAATTGCCGGAGAAGAGGCAGGCGGTGGCATCGGTCAGCTGGGCGCTCGGAAGAGGACTTTGTTGATGATGATGATACGACGATAAGATGATGAAGTTGAACAAAACATGCTTGTGTTGGATAACAACGTGAAAAATGTTGCAATGGCTTTTCCAGCGTGCCATGATAATCTAATGCAAAATGCTTTCTATGCGCCCTTCTTCACTGCTAAATTATGCTTGTTTCCCTAAATTTTGGGATTTTTTTTTAGAGTAAAGGTGCAAAAATAGCAATTATGTTTTGCAGTTTGAGCACCTAACACAATTATCTTTTATTGGGTGCAAAAATGGCAATAAACAATTTTTAAGGAGGCAAAATTAACAAAGCCGTTAAATACACTTAACGGCCGTTAATTGTGGATCCCACTGTCTATTATTTTAATATATTTTTAAAAGGTTAAGGTGCAAATTTAGCAAGGAACTATTTTTTTAAGGGCACTAAAGACAATTATTTTTCGTAAGAGCGTTTAGAGGAAATATGAACATTTATATTAGAGTATTTATATTAACGCCTTATTTTATTCTTTTCATGAGATCATTTATAAAATAAATATGAGCAAAATAATTCAGGAAGTTAAAATTTTTTGGACATTCACATCTTTGTCTTGTAAATGCCCATATTTTTCTTTCAATTGACAAAACTTGATTTTATTTTGATCAAAAGGGTACAATAAAAAAAATTTTACAAGACAAATATATTAAAGACCAAAATTATTTAAATCTTTTTATTTGTTTTATAAATATCTATGTTTATCTTCTAAATCTTTGAATATCTATCTTTATTTTGTAAATGTATATATTTTTCTTTTACATCCCTGAATAGATATATTTATTTTATAAATATCTATAAGTCTTTTAAATCTCTAAATATTTAGATATGTTTTAAAGGGGTTTAAATAATTTTTTTCGTTAACATATTTTTCTTGTAAAAAATTTTTTATTGTACCCTTTGATCAAAATAAAATCAAATTTTGTCAATGGAAAGACAAATATGTGAATTTTCGAAAAATTTTAACTTCCTAGATTCTCTTAAATCCATTTAGTTATAATATAAAGGCTCATATTTATCTTGTAAATGATCTTATGAAAAGAATAAAGTAAAGCGTTAATATAAATGCTCATATTTGCCTAAATATTCTTACGAAAAATAATTATCTTTGGTGCCCAAAAAATAGTTCATTGCTAAATTTGCACCTTAACTTTTTAAAAACATAGTAAAATAATAGGCAGTGGGACCCACAGTTAACGGCCGTTAAGTGTATTTAACGGCTTTGTCATTTTAGCTCCCTAAAAATTGTTTATTGCCATTTTTACACCCAGCAAAAGATAACTGTGTTGGATGCTCAAACTGCAAAACATAATTGTTATTTTTGCACCTTTACCCTTTTTTTTAAACATTTTAAAATTACGGACCCAAGGGCCCCATAGCCACAATCAATTGAAGGGTGCTTCAGTTCAACATTAAGGGTGTGTTTGATTAGAGGTTTTTCTAAATTAGGTTGGATTAAGTAAGGGTTAAAAATAATACGTCCTTATTTAGTAGGAAGGAGGGGAGGTGAGAGGTGGGAAAAAATTGTCTTCTAGTGCTCCCCTCCTCTCATTTCTTAAACCTCCAAATTTGAGATATTTTTTAGGTGAGAGAAAAACTTGTATCTCAACTTGATCAAATTATTATTTTCTGATATTCATAATTACTCCCCTAACGTAATCTTCCCTCTTTTAGAACTAAATAAGCTCATAACCTTCTCTAATCTAAATTTAATTAACCTCACCTAATTTCACCTTTACTGAACCAAACAAGGTCTAACTTTGATGCCACTCTGGGTCTTTTTGCTTTATCTAATTCTCACATATTAAATAAAGTTATTTAAGTTCAATATTAAATTAATGCATTTATGAATTGTATGAATGCTATTCTCAATCCTTCACATTTCTCTCTTTATAATTGGAATTTATTCATTTTTCATCATAATTAGTAAGGTGAAAATTACAATAATGCCATTAATTATTCTCTTAGTGATATAATAATAATAATAATAATAATAATAATAATAATAATAAAGGTCTAATTTTGTTTTCCAAAATGAATTTCGAAAAAAATAAGAGTTGTATATTTAGGCTTTGAGCGGTGACATCACATAAAAGGAAAGATAGGGGAGAGGCCGCTTTAACAAGGAACTGATTAAGAGGCCATTATTAAACTAGTTGTGGAGACGATATCGTGAGACAAGTCTCACAGCCAACAATTGTGAAGGCAAATCAGCATGAAATACTTTAATCTTAAAAGTTGTCTCCATTTATATTAACTGACATTCAGTCCCCCCAAAACACAAAATAGGGCATATTCATATACTAATCCACTTGACTTATACTAAATAAATAGTAGAAACTGCTTTTCTAATATGAGTTATAGCAAACAAATTAAGTAACAAATTAAGTATGTGACATGAATGTTGTCTTAACTTACACCTACCATATGCGTTTTGCCTTCAAGTGTGGAGTGTACTTCTTCAGTCAGTTGGAGGCTGGTATCTTGTTTTTGCTTACAAAGAAAAAGTCAGGTTCCTTTCATCAGTAAGGAATATCAGAGCTGCAAGTGAAAGTTGAGCTTTAACAGATCCCACAAATTTGCTCCCAAGTTATTATATATAGAGTGAAAGTTACGATATGATATTATCTCAGCTCAGAAGCTCATAACAGAATCAATTAGTTTTATACACCAAGAACACAGATCAGCAGGAAACTACACAGCATGTCAAGCGAGAACGCCGTAATTTAAAACCCAGTTCATCAAAAAACACATCAACTTGATGGTTTTGTCAGTTCACCATGTCAATGGATCAGTTCCATGACGACCCTGTCCATTTTTATAACGTCAACTCTACTTTACGACATCAAAAGTAGAACGGACGTTAGATATCATGACCGGGCATTCTCCCTTCTCATCATACTCAGCAAACTCTCCACTTGACAAGTCAACATTTTCAAATTTAGTTCCCTCTAGCTACAAAAGTAAAACTTGCATTAATTAGTAAATAGGGAAAACATAAAAAAGAAAGCAATAAAAATAAATTGTTATGAAATAAATCTACGTAAAATATAAAATCCATAGCCTGTAGGAAGTCACACTTCTTATAAAATGCATGCGTGTAACTCACCTTAGACTCTCTCACAGTCTAATTATAGAAATAGACAGCAAATGTAGTGTGCATCAGCCATCAAGCATCAAACCATACAAAGCAGGTGACCGATTTAAGATCATCTCACGCATGTTATTACAATAATTACAGAAGAAGTACCTTGGTTGAAAGAAGCGGATAAAGTGCAAGAAAGAACCGGAAAAGAAAGAAATGAAATACGCATAACTGAAATAAAGGGGCTTCCATGAAAAAATGAACGAGCACAAATTAAAAAAGAGTTTTGTAAGGGGGAATGGGCAAATCTTCAGCAGGATTTAAGATTACATTTAGCTCTCAACAGAAACCACCAAGTCAACTAAAATGTGACATCCAACAGCAACAAGGAATTTTTTCTTAAAAAAAAAATTACCTAGTGATATGCTTGCATAATATTCATGATTGCTTCATTTAGAATGGGGCGATATGCAGAGGAACTTAAATTACAGTTAAAATCGAAAAATCCATTTAAGATTGTAGATACAGTAATCTGTGATGATAAATACAGAAATAAAAACACTCACAGATTCAACTTTCCATCCACCGCCAAATATGAAATTCACTGGTTCATAGCCTCTGCAGTCGAATAACATTAATGGGGTATACTTCCCTGATTCACTTGTTTCCTGGGTCAGCGGTTTACCTCGTCCTGGAATCATTGTCACTGTGCCATCCCTGCCACAAAACTTACACTGCAGACCAAAGATGACACGTCAAGAAACCACTGGCTGTGGAATAAACATTTAGAATTAATAATGTCAAAGTTGATGTTAAAGCAAACAGAGATTAATCACATTGGCAGGATCTTTACTCCCATCTCAGAGAAAAGGGCAGACGGATAATCTTGCTAAATTAATAAAATTTTAACTCTAATTAGAAATAGAGGTAAGGAAGCTCACAAACAGACAAATCAGATCAGATAGCAAGAGAAAATTCATGATCTCCTCATCTGTGTGTATGCCCAAAAATTGGAATTGGGCCAAACGGTGAAAAAGCCCAGAAGCACACCAGCAAGCACCAAGGCCCGAGAGAATTTTCAAGTCTAGAGACTAAGTCATAGCCTCTGAAGAGACACATGGAACTCCCAAAAATGGTCTATCCCCACGAGCCTGAATTCTTGGGATAGACAAGTCAGATCCACGTACACAATAACAAACCCCTATATTCTACGGACGGGGGTAGACATCTCTTGGGAGAGAGACCGACTATATATACAAATAGACTTGGATGTCAAAGACACATGGAACCTCTCACAAACTCACTTGTACTTCAGATTCTCAGAAATCACTGTATTCACATACATATGTTTAATAAAATCGCTTCAATCTCTCATGCTAGATCTACTTTATTTTCTCATCTGAACCTCTTTGTTGTTGGTGGCCCAAATTCATTTTAAAATTATTACATAATAAAAATCTGCTCAAACACTGTATGAGAAATGATTCCACTCAGAAAATGGCATGGGCATGATGGGTTGCATCTCCTTTGTCATGAGTGCATATATACATAGTGGAAAAGCAATTTAATGAGTACTGCAGTGTACAAAATTGCAAACAAACTAGTGGATAATGGTGCCTGTCCTTTTCTGTAAGTTCATAAATAAGGTACCTGTCAGAAATCTCAAATCCTATAAAAAATTAATATACTTCCAGGCTGGCCTTAAATTCCAGAAGTTCAAAGTGACTTCCACATATTTGTGAATGAGGCGCTCTGAATACTCAGGATGCTAAACAGTCCATGTAAAATACCAAATAAATAGATGAAAGAAAGCTCAGAATCATCACGGAACAGTAGAATTCAGCTAATTCTTCAGGGATCGCAAAACAGTTAACAATTAGTCAGTTTGACAAATGATGTTCCATCTATGGATAGTAATAAATGGAAAGGTTGAGAATACCTTCTGAATGAGATTAGTTGCCCCCTTACCAACTGGGAGAGGAACAGTTTCATTCAAGGCCACGCAAGTTTCCTTTTGGCTCACCTCTCCACATCTCCCACATTTTATCTGCAAGGAAATATAACAAGATGAGTAAAGTAAAATCGGAATATCTAAAGAGGAGTCGATAAACTACAAGAAGAAAACAGGATATCCTTAAAGCTTGTTCCAATGATATCATCCACCATTTCAATCACATTGTTTTGACAAGCACACACACAACAGAGTGAAGTCATATTAAGCATGAATCTATGATTCAAAAAACAATATCAAGGAAACTCGGAGAGAGGAGTGAAACTAATCACGAAGCAGGCGTAAAAGAGAAAACAAAATACAAAAGAAAAAAGAAAAGAAAAAGGACGAGCACATTATCTACGACGTTATTATGCTTTTCATTTTTAGCTTTCGCGATTTTCATATATTATGAGAGAATGAAGTATGATACAATTAAGTAAAAGAACTAACTTTTTAAAGATTCTCTACAAAAAAAAGTCAACAGGTGTTATAAATAAAAATACAGTATTTACAAGCTATTGTCTGTCATCCATAAGAAAATAAAAAGGGAAAATTAAGAAACGAACCCGTCTAGCTTACACATATAAAGCACGAAAAAACTGCATCAAACAAACCAACAATAAACATAATCAGCGTCGGGAAAGAGTTGGCATATAATAATGAACATTGAAGGATTAGAGGAAAGAACAGGGAGAATGATGAAGACAACGGTAGAAAGCCCTAGAGGGAGGGGGAGAGGCAAAGAGAGAGACCTTGAAGAGGTAGGAGAAGTTGGGGTCATCGCAGCCACCTTGGGGCTCGAGATTGGTGAGGTTCTCAAGGTCAGCGGCGATCATCAGCATATAGTTTACCATTGTTCTTTGTTGGGCGCTTCAACTTCAAGCAATCCTCACTCGGGTCTCGCGCTTCGCGCTTCTCTCTATCCCTCCGATTCGGACTTTAACAGGATTTTATACAAGGATTGCCGAGGCAATTTTGTTTTAGAAGGTAAATTTTGTCGAAAGTTTTAAAAAGTGAAATGATTTTATTCTTGCCATTACTGTTGATTTTGATTATTAGTTAATTAAATATATTGAGTTGTGATTTTATATGTTATTTATTTTATTTTTATTACAATAAAAATTTATCTTAAAAATTTATCTATTATCTAATTCATCTTTTTAAAAAATTAAATTTAAAATTTTTTAGACAGATGTTCACCTCAATAAAAATAAAACTGATAACATGTAGACTGCTAACTCAGCATATTTAATAGAATTAACAGACATAACGGTATTTTCCCCCATTTTTAAAATTTTCGAAATAATTTTATCATTTCTTAAACTTTTAAGGTAAAATTGCCTTTCAATAAAAATTTTTAAGACACTTTTACCCTTAACCTTTTTACATACCATCAGCAAGTGGCATAACTTGAATTTTCAAATTTGCCCCGGGGTACACACAAGTTAAGTTATATCGCTAGAAGGTGTGAAGGGTATATCGCTAAGGATGTATTTGATTTGAGGGGAGGGGAGGGGAGGGGAGGGCATTTAACTTTGTTTGGTTTGTTAGAGGGGAGGGGAGGGGAGGGGAGGGCATTTAACTTTGTTTGGTTTGTTAGAGGGGAGGGG
>JBAGKO010000011.1:7725063-7755641 GCA_037177275.1 Acacia concinna
AGTGAAAACTTTTAAGGTAAATTTGTGCCTTAACAAAAATGATATGGACAACACACTGATCAACTAACAGTCAAACTTAACTGGAATAATAATTAGGGGCAAAATTGCTTTAGATTTGATACTTCTTGGGTAAAATTGGCCCCTAGTAAATACTTTTAGAACAAAAATGACCTTTAATCCTAAGTTTTAATGATTAAAAATGTATTTTGTAAACTAAAGGGACTAAAATAAAACTTCATATAAATTAAAAGTATACTTTAGCCTTGTATACATACATATTAAATATATATATATATATATATATATATATTCCGTGTACATGCTAGAGAATATAATTACATCAAATACCTCCAACAAGTCCTAATGCTGCTATGTTTTTGTAGGTTACACATCTCATGTGTGGTGGTTTCATTTTTGCTGCTCGGATAAACCACACTATGAGTGATGGTCTTGGTATTGTTCAATTCCTGAAGGCCTTAGCTGAGATTGCAAAAGGTGCTTGTGAGCCTTCAATTCCTCCAGTTTGGTGTAGAGAGTTACTAAATGCGAGGGACCCACCTCGTATTACATGCACCCACAATGAGTACAATGAAGTGCCTGATAATGATGAAACAACAAGAAGCCAGGTCATGGTTCACCATTCTTTCTTTTTTGGACCTAATGAGTTAAAGGCCATTCATAAAATGTTCCCTCATCATCACCATGGGCCTCAAAACTCTACCTTTGAAGTACTCACAGCTTTTCTTTGGCGTTGTCGAACCATAGCCTTACAGCTTGAACCAGAAGAGGAGGTTCGCTTCATGTGCAGTAATAATGTAAGGGGTAAGTCGAACCCTCCATTGTTGCCACAAGGTTATTATGGCAACGCTTTTGTTTTCCCGGCTGTCGTCACCACTGCCGGAAAGCTCTGCAGAAACTCATTAGGGTATGCCTTAGAGCTAGTCAAGAAATCAAAAGCTATGGCAACCATAGAGTACGTTCGGTCAGTAGCAGATCTTATGGTGATTAGAGGACGACCTAACCTTGTTTCTCCAAGGTCTTGGCTTGTTTCAGATGTGAGACGTGCTGGTTTTAGAGATATAGATTTTGGTTGGGGTAATGCAAGATATGCTGGACCAGCCATGGCTGGTTCTGGAGACTTCCTTGGAGTGAGCTTCTTTATTCCTCATGAGACTGCAAAAGGAGAGGAAGGCATTGTAGTACCAATTTGCTTGCCACTCAAATCTATGATGATATTTATTAAACAGTTAGAGAACATGTTTATTAGCAAACTATGATGTCTAGACGATAATCGTGCTTTGTGCTTCAACTAAAGGTTAAAATGAGCCATACGTACTAATGGTTATATGGACATCTGTACTTTTGTTAGACCATTGTTATTTTCTGGGTTGAATTTTTATGGTATAATTTACGTAAGTCACTATATACTTGTTAACTAGGTACTTGTCTTTTCAATAAACTCCTTGTAGTTTTACTTAGTTTTAGTCATGTTAATTCGCAAACTATGATTTCAAGATATCGTACTTTGTGCTTCACCTAAAGTTTAGAATGAGCCATACGAACTTATGGTTATAGACATTGGCACTTTTTATACCACATTGTTATTTTCTGGGCTGTAATGTAAGTCTCTATATAATTTTTAACTAGGTACTTGTTTTTTCTAAATAAACTCCGTGTAGTTTTTGCCTAGTTTTAATCAGGCTCCTATTTATATATTTTTTATCATAATGACACAGAAATACCCTTGAAATTTAAAAAGAACTCGACTAGAGTTCTGGAGCTCTGGCGCTATCCATCCGCCATTGCAGTTGCAATTGCCAGTTGTAAAAGTAAAACAAAAGTAGTAAAACTGTTTTAATGAATAACTAAACATAAGTAGTAAATAGAGTCCTATTACATTTTGTAATATCTGAAAACAAGAGTAATAATCAGTGAAGCCACACTAGATATTAGCGAAATCAAAGTAGTTATTAGGAAATAAGCAATAATATGGACTCTTTATACTACTTTGATTTCACTATTTATATAGTGCTTTAAAAACTATAACATTTTGATGATGATTTTTTACAGCTAAAATTAAGTGTTGACAAATTCACACTCATATATATTTAAGAGAACCTCCACTGTAATTAATTAACTGAAAAGACTCGTTGTTGTTTAGTAGATTTTAAAGATAACCTTATCTTATATATGGACCTTATGGTTCGCTCTTCTACACGTTTTCAATGCATTAACATGAAATTTCAATAATTTAAATTTATTCATATATTTTTTAGAAAAATCGTAATAATACTTTTTTTTTATCTTTGATCATCGGATATCTGTTGCTTTTTCTGGATACTGGTTATTTCCAGGTATCTGAACAACTGACTATTCCGGATTTGCGGTGATGTAGACACAACTATAGGGGGTAGTTCGCTCCCACCAAATAATTATCATGATTGCGTACGCAGGGCTTGAACACAAGACCACTGGTTAAGCTAGCACAACCTCACACTAGTTAAACCAAGCGCTTGGTGATAAATTGTAATAGTACTTTCATAAAATATAAACACTAATTTTAATCCAATGGTGGTGGTGGAAGGTAACGGCGGGTAAAAAATGGGTAGTGCTATACATAGAGGATGGGAAAAATAGAGGAGAGGATTTTAATCCTAAAAGGTTAAGCTATTCTTATGTAGTGTTGACAAACACTCACATATATAGAGCCTTATATTATCTCCAATGAAATTAATCAACTGAAAAGACTCGTCGTTGTTTAGTGTGTGTGTTTTTGGCCAGATATTGTTTAGTGAACTTAAAGATAATACTACCTCCGATCTTAATTATAAGATCTAATTGACTTGTTTTTAGAGATTAATAAAGCAAAATAAGTTATTTAATCATGGCATATATTGTGTTTTATTATATTATATATTAGTTCATAAGTCAGATAAAATAGTTTGAATAAAAATGATAAATTTAATATTTTAAAGTAATACAATTAATTTTCTTAAGATTCTCCAAAAAAATTTAAATGATTCTTATATTTAGGACCTATGTAATATCTTATTTATGGACCTCTCGGTTCTCTTTTCTACAAGTTCCCAAAGCATTTTTGCTTCTAATCTGTTTATGTCTAAAGGAGAAGTATTTAATCAGGATAAGCTATTTGAGCAAAAAAAAAAAAAATTAGGATAAGATCAGCTATGTGTGGCTTGGCTTGGCTATCATCCTGGTAGATATATCTAGCTTTGTCTGATTGTAATAATTCAATTATATTTAAAATTTGAATTTCTTAACTAGCTATTATATTAAAATTATGGACACTCATTGAGTATTTACATTTCTAGAACATTTAACTTTTAACGAATAAATTTTTTCGAATGAATATATTTTGGATGAAGGGATCTATATATAAATGAAATTGTTTTAATTTCCTAATTTGTGTAATGTTTTTTAACAGTTTTTTTTAAAAAAAATTCTGGAAAACCGGCTTGATATTTAGTCAGCATGGCTCCATTCATTTAACTAAAGTATACTTTTAATCTTTTAAGTTTAGTCGAGATCTTTTTTTAATCCTTTAACTTTAAAATGTGTATTTTTAGTCCTTTTAAGTTAACGGCACTAATTTCAATGATGGAAAATACTGAGTAAAGTTAAAATAATGACATATTCTTATATTTAAATTATGTGTAAATAGGAAAATAATTAAAATCCTAATGAAGCTTCAAGTTGATGTCAACATAAAAGCCTCCATTTAAATTATATCAGCATTATAATTTTGTTGAGTCAGTATTTTCCGTCAATAAAATTAATGGCATTAACTTAAAAGAATTAAAAAATACACTTTTAAAGTTAAGGGATTAAAAGAGGACTTTGACTAAATTTAAAAGACCAAAATTATACTTTAGCCTTTAAAAAATACAGGTGGGCCGCATGTTCCTTATTCATTTTCGTTATTATTTTTTTAGTTAATAATTTGTTGTCATCTTTTTGTACGAGTTATCTGTTGTTATTATTTTTTTTGGTTAATAATTTGTTGTCATCTTTCTGTACGACTTATCTGTCGTTTCATTTATGTTAAATTTTCCAATGTGCCGATATACTTCAACATGTGGATCGTTTTGATAAAAAAAAACATGTGGATCGTGATGTTTTACCAGCAAATAAAAGTGTGTGTCGTATATTGTATATTTTTGTTCAGAATATTTTTTTACCTTTTTTACATAATATGAATATTTACTTTTATTAAATACTTTTTCCCAAAATAAATATGTTCAGAATGCATATTTATTCATTTCCCTCTGTCTTATTGTGCATACATATTTGTTTAGAGGGTGTTACAAATTTTCAATATCTATTTTGAACTAGTAGCTCTATATTGGTTTAATTTTAAAAGATATGAATAGAAATTATACAAAAAAATAATGTATACGTTATCCGATGATATTTTTTATTTTTATTTATTATGAAGGGTCAAGGTTCAAATCTATCCATGAAATATTTGGTCATGAACACTTGTTATCATAAATTTTTTGGTGGGTGTAAAAGTATAATGGCAGTTTGCAAAATGATACAAAATGCTACAGCTATATATTAAATCAACTAAGCAATGACCCTTTAATAAACATGTCAATCAAGAAAATAGTGTACTACTAATACAATACTTGTGGATGATATTACCTTTAAGACCATTGCTGTTTTTAGTTGTATTTTCATGGAATAATTAATGTGCAAATTCTAATAATTTTACTTGCCTTGTAATTATACCCATATTATTTTGTTGGTCGTTTGTTTCTTTTTTATCATTCATCTAAAACTATAGGAACCTAATTAATTAAAAATTACGTGAAAATATAAAAACATAATTAATTAAGGGAAACATAACTACATGGACCTAATGAAAATAGGAGAAACTACAAAGACTTGATAAAATGAAAGAAAAAGAGCTACAATGACCTAATTAAAACTATTTGAACTATAAGAACTTACAAATTAAATCAATTATCCTTATTTTTATAATGTGCTGCAGGAAATAGTGTAATGAAATACTCCCTCCGTTCCTATTTGTAAGACCCTTTTGGAAAATCATAAAAAAATCCTAAAAAAGCTAATTATATTATTTTAAGATATTAAAGTTTATCGTTTTTCTTCAAATTATGTTGTTTGACTTATGAACTACTATATAATATAATAAAACACAACATATGATATTATTAAGTAATGTAATAAGTTTTCTTAGAATTTTCCAAAATGATCTTATAAATAGGAATAAAGGGAGTATAAGACTTAATGGACTCTTTTAGCTTCTTGAATATCGAAAAAAATAATAATTGGTTCTTATAATTAAAACTAAAAAGAGCAAATAATGATAGAAATTTTTTTAAAAAAATTGCCCCAAACGTCACACTCTAATAACATGAAAAACACCATTTTAATACTTATAAACTATTGTATGATTTGCCCAATTTTAAAGATTCAACCCATCTCCCCTCAAACATCCCTTTTTTGTATCGTCAATCACACCTTACATCCAACGATTTGGGCTTTACACCATACATCCAAACACACTGATTATCAATTTACTTACAAACCTTATTCAGAGAGGACTGGATCGTGAACATGCTCTCTGGACAAACAACGACTATACTTCTTCCTTTACAAGAGGAGGAGGATTTGATGACTCGAAGCTCTAAAAAGATTAAGGATGGTGAGGGAAAATTTGGTGACTACAACATCAATGAAGAGTGGCCTAAACTAGGAACTCAAACTAATAAGTTTGGGAATGGAGGTCCCTCTTTTGCTGAGTAATTGCAAGGAATCAATAGAGACAATTGCCATTCCAAGAATGATGGTGAAGATGAAGTTGATGAAATGTGGGCTAGGAGATAAGTTATTAATCTGATCAACATTGGTTATGGATACTTTGTGGTGAAGCTTTCGAACCAAGAGGACTACTTCAATGCTCTCACATGAGGGCTATGGATGATTTATGACCATTATTTAACAGTGAAGCCATGGGAGCCTAAGTTTAGACCAGGAAATGCAACTATTGGTAAGGTAGTTATTTGGGTGATAAGATTAGATTTTATAATTAAATAGGTATATATTTTGAGATATATTTGGTTAGATGGATTGATATTATATCTATTTAATTATCTTTTAAAGATTCTTTCCATCCTTGAATTAATTATAAGACATAAAGAAATTTAAGCAGAAAAAATATTCATATCTATTTTTACTGTGCAGGAGATATAGGATGAAAGAAATCAGAAAAAATCAAATCAAAATAAAAAAGAAATAATGAAGGAAAAAACATGGACCCCACGCCAATCAAACAAGTTACAGAAGCAAAGCGTCATGTGTAGATAGATTGAATATTTCCTTTAATATAGTATTATAATATAATATATGGGAGCCCACGAATCAAGGAAAAAAGGCAACAAATTGGAGAATATATAAGGAAATAAGTAACGCACAAGAAAGAGAGAATTCTGCATCGTCATTACTTATTATATAAGGACATGAGGGCTGCACAAGGAAATATACGCACAACACAGCAGTGGCGAGGAGAGGCAACAACAAAGGAAAAAAGAAAGGAAGATCGAGAAGCAGCGAGCCTCATCTGGATCTATAACATAATTTCTATTTTGTTCTTCCTTCCTTCTCTTCCTTGAATTTGAGAATATTGTTGATTGCCATGAATTTTCTTTTAGCCATGTGTTGATAATTTATTTTTAGACTTAGAGGAGCTATGAACTTATTTGTTGTTTAGACTTGATTTCTCACAAATTAATTATGATTAATTTATTTCAGTTTATTTAATCTTGATCTTCTTGTTATTACTTCTAGACTTGCCATCTTTAAGTATGTTTTGGGGATTTAGGGTTGAACTTGACGAAGGGAACCTGAAATAGGCCTTGTGATTAAGGAATGTGGAATTAGCCTTTAGTCTAATTTGCCTATAGGATAGACATATACCTATAGGATCCATATAGTCAAATTAGAGTGATTCCAGACTTTAATTACATCTTTTATAAATTGTGCGAGACATTACATAATTAATTAAGGGTAGGATATAAATAAACCAACATGCATTTATAGACGACAATACTCTAGATTAGCTGAGGAAATTAATGATCAATTAATTTAGTAGAGATAAAAGTCTAAGTTAATAAATAAATGATTAGTGACTCTAGGTTGGTTTAGACATAAGAAGTTTTCATAAATTTTATTTCCTTTAGAATTTCTATTAATTTTATTTCCTTTAGAATTTTAATTAGAAACCATATTCGCTTGACTTAAATGAAATTTGAGATTTTAATATCTAAAAATTAGTTTTCTTGATTCCTCGTGTGAACGATATCTTACTTATCACTTTAATACTTGATACGGCCCGTGCACTTGCGAAGTCTTAGGCTCTACAATAATTTTTGACTATCATTAGGTGAGAATGCCTAAAGTGTCTTTGGAATACTATGATGATGAGGCCCTCACCATCATTGGCAATCAGCTAGGAGAAACGTTAAAAGTGTATATGAATACTACTTGTCAGCTAAGAGGCCATTATGCTTGGATTTGCGTTTTAGTCGATTTGAGGAAGCAACTCATGCCTTGTTTTACTTTGGATGGGGAAGATTATAACTTGGAGTATGAAGGTTTGTATTTGTTATGCCCCAAATGTGGTATTTATGGACATACGAGTGAATCTTGTCCAAACAAGGTAAATACAGAGAAAGAGCATGTGTCAATGGATGTTGAGCAAAATCGAGAACATAACCGTGATCAAATTCAAGTTGAAGAAACCTTTGAGAAGAAAGATTAATGGTGTGTCATGGAGAAGCCTTGCTGGAATCAGAAAACACGTGATACTAGAAGCGAAGGTCCACAACAAGCAAATCGGGGCTTACGCTTTGTGGTGCTTGCTGACGTGGAAATCCATGAGGACAATATGGTTAATAACGGTAGGCAAATATTGAAACTGTACTAGTAGACGTACTCCACCATTTTGCTCATTAGAGTACGACACTTGTGCGTGAGAAAGGGAAGAAAAAAGTAACGTTGCAGGAGCCAAAAGAAATTGTACAATATTAGGAGGGGTTTATTTTGAAGGTGTTGGCAGAGAAGATGGGAAGCAATGAGGCACAAAAAAGAAAGGAGTAAAGGACAGGGGATATAGTCATGGTAAGCAAAACCAGACCAAACCGGTTGGTCGGACGATTGATGTATATTAAGGGTGGTCGAGTTGAGTTGGCCGACTTGACTCGCCGGGTCAGCTAAGTTACTTAAAAAAAGACTCCAAAATGGCGCCGTTTGGAGTTTGAATCCGACCCACTTCTCCTATCCACCCCGGAGAACCTCCTTCCCCTACAACTCACGACTCCGACCCCCAATTTGCAAACCAAAGCACCCCAGAGCAGTAGTTGGCCATGGCTACAGGGGCACCCCTGCCCCCAACCATGGTCTGACTCATCTCCCTCAGTGCCTTCCAACTTGCACTCCGTCACTGCTCACTCACATTCTTACACCTGCACTAACACAATCACACTCCTGACGAGGCGGATGACAGTAACACAAAAGAAGAAGGAGAAGTGGAGAAGGTCGGACTGCAACAAGCGATGGTGAATGGTGAAGTTAGAGCTGAAGAAGAAAGTTGCAGGTGACGACGGTGTCAGTGAACGGTGAACGGTGACAATGATCTCTGAATTTTCATCCTTTATGTTTGATTTTTATTTTGAATAGAGACATGTGAATTTTGTATTTCATTGGATTTGTGTTTCAATATCTGATCTCTCATCTCTATGAATCTATAACTTGTGATTGGATTCAACTCTAGCATTGTATTTTGATCCAATGAGTCTGTGATGTCGTTTGAATACACGAATGGATTCTAATATCGCATCTGTCACTCATCTCTGTTCATCTGTGATGTCTTGTGAATATGTGAATGAGTGAATTTGACAATTTGTGATCTCATTGTGCTTTAATATGAAAGTTTCTCATATTATGTGATGTCTCATGAATCTGTAATTGGATTCTGATCTAGCATTGTTGTTGCATGACTTGTGATATTCATTTTAATCAAAGTGATTCTTAGATTGCATTATCTGAAATTTTAAAAATATATCAACTTCATGACACATATAGCATTATATAGGGGTTCCAATATGCCAAGCATCCCTATCCATAACTCTTGTTAAGAATGCAAGCATTAAATGTTGTTGTTTATAAGGGGTCTATTTCTATAATGTTATACATAGAGTATAATTTTTAGATGTTTAGAAATCGAAACAAAAAATGTTAGTTGTCAAAAACTCAAAATTCTAATATATATATATATATATATATAGTTGCCTATCATTGGTAGTTACCGTGGTTGAAGGCCATGACTTGACCCTTATATAATTTTGTATGCCTAAAATGGTTAATATAATGAAACAAATAACATGAATGTCCTTAATCATGAATATTATTTTAGTATGAAGTAATGACCACTGTTAAAAGTTTTTCTTGATTTTACTTTAATGATTAAGAAATAAACAATTGCTTTCTGTTTTATGATGGAAAAAAAAAATCTTATAGTTTAAACTATACAAGTTCTTTAGGAAAAGAAAAATAGACATTAGATTTTGATATTTGGTCAGTGGAATTGTTTTCCGTAATGTATTGTTGTAGCGTAACATAAAAATATAATAACTCTTGGATTTAGAATTAAAAAAAAACAAAACAAAATAAAATTTTTTTTGTTAATAGCATGGACTTTAGAATATGCTGAAAATAATGAATAATTTGCTTTATTATTGAAAGAAAAGAGCTTCTTTGAACCAAGTTTAAAGAACTCTCTTCTTTCAATCGTGCATGTGGTGCTAAATTAGTATGGAAATTAGTAACGAGCAGTAAAGTCCTTTGGTATGATGTCCTAAACCTTAAATACATGTTGAGAAATGAATGTAATCTTCTTGATGCACAAAAGGGTGATTCTGCCCTTTGGAAATTTATTTCACAGCAAAAAGATATTGTGGAAAAAGGAATGAAATGGAATGTGAGAAATGGACAAATGGTAAATTTCTTACAGGATTGTTGGTTGCTTCCTGAAAAAACTCTTAAAGATTTATGTTTGCGACCTCCTACAATAGAAGAGGAGAATAGTAAAGTAGCAGAATGGGTTGCCCATGGATCATGGAATTTTCAACGCCTTGCCACTCTAAACCCAAGTAGTGTCATGCAGATTCTAATAACAAAATTACCCCCTATGTTGGAGGCAGGTGATGATGCATTGGATTGGAGCGCCACTACTGATGGGGTTTTCTCTATTAAAAGTGCTTACTTTTTAATAGAGGAAAATCTTAAATCTGCTTTTAGCTCAGTCTATAGATGTATTTGGAGGTGGAAAGGAGCTGAACGAATTCGTGTGTTCTTATGGATCGCTTTCAATAATCGGCTTCCAACAAACGCTTGGAGAAGTCATTGGTCCTCTACGTCTCCTATTTGTCCTAGCTGTGATAATGGTGATGACGATGTCATGCATATCTTGCGTGACTGTAACTATGCCAAATGCTTGTGGTTAAAGCTAATACAACCAATGTATTATTCCCAATTCTTTTCCGCTTCTCATCGTGATTGGTTTGCTCTTAATATGCGCAGAGACTTAGGAGTAGGGAATGATGGTAATTGGCAGTTTATTTGGGGGGTAACTACTTGGAAGCTTTGGTTATGGAGAAATGAGGCAAGTTTCAATGATGATTTTGACAAACCACCAGAACCCTTTCATGTTATAACCCATTGCTGGAAAGGTTATGTTCAGATGCATGCCAATGATTTTTTAGAGGATACATCTACGCGCAAGGTACTTCAATATGGCAACCCCCTCTATTAGGTTGGGCAAAACTTAATGTGGATGGTGCTGTTACCTCTACTAATAGTCTGGCAGGTTGTGGAGGTGTGATTCGCAATCATTCTGGACAGTGGCTAGTGGGTTTTACGCATCTAATATGAATTTGCAATGCTTTTGAGGCAGAGGAATGGGCTGTCTTCAAAGGCCTCAAAATTGCATGGGATTATGGTTTCAGGAAGATTGTTGTTGAATCAGATTAAAAAAATCTGATCAATTTGATGAATAGTGGCATTAGTGGCAATGGCAACAGTCTGGTTTTCATGCAGATCCAGAAATTGATGAAGCAAAAATGGCAGCTGATATGCCATTACATATCAAGAGAGCAAAATCAACTTGCAGATGCTTTAGCCAAGTGTGGTTTGTCTAAAACTTCTCTCTTAGTTTCTTGCCCTACTCATTTGAGGACATTAGTGGATAATGAGTGCATGGGATCTGATTCCCCTTAGTCTGCTTATTTTGTAATTGGGCAATGCCCTCTCTCGTATAAAAAAAAAAAATCAGTTCACTTACAAATTACTCCTACAAGTATTCTCGCCTCTACACTGACAAGGCTTCAAGTATAGTATATAATAGTATATGTAAGCAAGCAAGAGGGTTCTTGCATATACCGACGGATTGGATCAGGATGTATAGCATTGGATTATCATACAGGGAGGTCTCAATCATCTGCTACGACCACATATAGTTGAGATACATAGCCTCATTTACTATGATGAGACATTTTGATTAGATGTCCCTGCACACCACCATCCACTATGCACATCTACTTGCCAAGGAGACTAAAAATATAATCGTACTCAAGACATTATTACTCTGCACATACTAGTAGGTTTGGACTCGTTTGTATTTCGGCAAAAAAAAAAAAAAACAAAGGACTCGTTTGTATTATTTTTCATGCTTTATTCTCGTCACTTAAATAATTACAGAAAAAGATCAATAGAGAAAAGAGGGATGGGGAATGTGAAGCAGAAGGAAGAAAAAGGTGAGTGGGAGGGAGGGAATCGGATAAAAGGAAAAGCAAGGAGGGAAAGAGAAAAAGGAAGAGATGTGTGTGTGTGGGGCCCCTGCCAGCAGTGGCTAAGAGCGCGGTTCTCCCGGGGGTTTTACTTTCTTCAAAAAGCTGTTTTTACTCTCCCTCTTCCACCCACTGCTTTAAAACTTAAAAATCTAGTTTTTCTTTTAAAAAAATATTACATTACTCACAACTTAATTATAAGAATCCCTTAATGTTTTTAAATAATTCTAAAAAAATACTAAAAAAATTATTTATATGACTTAATCATATCATATATTGTATTTTATTATATTTTATCCGTTTCTATTTATAAGACCTCATTGACTTTTCTTTAAAAAATCTTTAAAAAGTTAATTACAGTATTTTAAGACATTAAAGTTTGTCATTTTTTTAAAATTATATTTTTTGACTTATAAACTACTATATAATGTAATAAAATACACTGTATGATATTATTAAGCAAGGTACAAAAAACCGGACCAGCCAAAGAACCAGTCACGGTATGGGTTCAAATGGTTCAACCGGGTCGGACCGGGGATTCAACCGGGCATATTAAAATATTATAATTTACATGTTATTACTAAATACCCAAATGAGAGGCTGATAAATCAACATTTTTTTCTTTTTTTTTTAAAAAACCGGACCAGTTGGTTTGACCGGCCATTGACCAGGTCGAACCGGTCAACGGCTATATAGGTGACCGGATCGGACCATGGGCCGGTTCCCGGTCAAATCGGTCGAACCGGCCAGTCCGGTCCGATTTTTTTTTCCTTTTTATTAAGCAAAGTAATTAGCTTTCTTATAATTTTCTTAAGATTTTCTAAAAAAGTCAATAGAGTCTTATAAATAAGAAATGGAGTAGTATTATATATTAGTTCATAAGTCAAACAACATTATTTAAAAAAAGACAAATTTTAATATCTTAAAGTAATGTAATTAATGTTTTTTAAATTTTCTTAGAATTCTTCAAAAAAGTCAATAGGCTCTTATAATTAAGACCGGATGAAGTATCTATCAATGCATGCCCCTACTCATGTATTTTGTATTAATTATAAAAATTAGTTGATTTTTGTAAAGAATTTTAAAAAAATTAATTATATTATATACTATGTTTTATTGTATTATATATTAGTTCATAAGTCAAACAACATAGTTATAAACAAATTATAAATTTTAATGTCTTAAAGTAATGTAATTAATTTTTTTAGAAACTTTACAAAAAATAGTTGGATCTTATAATTAGGATCAAAGGAAGTATATATTACTACCTTCGATCTTAAATTTAAAACCTAGTTGACATTTTTTTTAGAATATTAAGAAAGATAATTACATTACTTTAAATAATTTAAATTTGTGGTTTGGTTTCAAACTATTTTGTTTAACTTATAAATTAACATATAATATAATGATACACTATATATGATATGATTAAATAATTTATTTATATTTTTTAATCTCTCTTAAAAAAATTAATTGCATCTTATATAATTATTTATATATAGGACCGAAGAGAGTGATTTTTTTAAATTATATAGGGAAATTTACAATGAGGTCCTAAATAAGGGACTTTATGTCAAATGAGTCATGTGAAATCGCGTATTTATAGTCAGGTCCCAAGTTTTAGAAATTTATTACTACTAAATCCTAATTAACAACCCCTGAGTTGTTAATGACACTGTTGGGGTTGTTAATTTCAACCTCCTAACAACTTTAGGACCTAACTATAAATACGCGATTTCACATAAACTATTTAACGTAAAGTCCTTATTTAAAGCCTGGTTGTAAATTTCTCAATTATATATTGACGCATCAAAACCTTCACCGTTCACCGGTAGTGTATTGTAAGCCTGTTTTGTTGTTGATACCCTTTTGCCGTTGGCCAAGTCCACCGCTTATTATTCCTCATAAAAAATTTACGCTCACGCATGTTAAAAATCGAACAAATAAAAATATATCGTACAACACTCTATGAAAAGGTAAATAAAGTATGGGGAAGATTTCAACGAACCCCCTCTGTAGTTATTTAGTATCAAACAGCCCCTAAGAAGTTCTTAAACTTCATTATACTTTACAAGAGCATATTTATAAGAATACATGTTATCTACAGGATACGTGTAAAATTTTACAAGTTAAATATACATATTCACGTGACATGTGTAGGAATTTACAAAATAATCTTGATCACATAGAAGACAATGCATAAATGTCTCTTCAGCTAATAACTTAATTTTAGCTTTAATCCTAGCAGTACAGTGAAGTTTCAGAAAGTGCAAGGGTTCTTTGATATTAAATGTCAACCATGGTGGTGCAGTAAAATTGTTCTACAACTCACTTAAAATTATTCTAATACATCGTTAAATTGAATTTAAAGAAGAAACCGTAAAACGCCAAAAACAGTAGGCACAAGAAAATGACAAAATTTGAGTTTAATAGTAGAATTAAACATATAGTACAAAGTAACAGTTACTAAACAATATACTGGATGACAAAGACACCAAACGTGATATTATTAATGAAGAAAGCTTTCAAAAATACTATAGCAAATGAATGTATAAACAAGATCTTTAGATGCAATAATTGTTCTAGAAAGAAAATAAAAGAGATTGTGGGGGACACAGAATTATAAAGCAAGAACAATGAACAAGGGGCAGGTTGAGCCTACCTGCCATACAAATGAAGCACCTTTCCTTATTTTATTTTATTTAAAATTTGGTGGGATAGCTTTGGTAATTTTGTTCAAACATTTTTCTCCTCTGAAGTCTTGTCAACGAGCCCTATCCCTCTGCACGGAGGTATTGCCGTCAACCTCCGCTTCGCAGCTTTCACGCCCTCGAATTCGTCCTCTTCTCTCGTATTCCTCACCTCCGTACAAACACACGTTATAGCTCTTGTTCTAATCACCGAATTCCCTTCAACTCAAAACACATTATTATTATTATTAGTATTATTATTATTATTATTATTATTTCAAAATTCAGAACCTTCCCTTGCCTTCCTGGTCCACTATCTATGCTCCACGCCATGCCATTCCCACTTAAGTTAGCTGTAATTCGGATTTAGGGTTTTATTAACCTCAAGCCTCAACCATTTTCGATCTATATACATTGAGACGAATGGTTATAAAGTAGGGTTTCTGTGCTAGCATTCGTTTTCCCCTCATATCTTGGAGCGGTTCAAGCTCAAGTGTACGGGTATATACTTTAATGGAGGGATATAGTAACCAGGTGAGCCAAAGCTCAGGTTCACGGCCTAATTTCTTGTACTCGTTCGCTACAGTAGGAGGTCCGAGCGTCGGAAACCACCATCAGCCGTCGGCCAGCACTGCCTTTCATCTTCAATCAGGTGGATCGGAGTGCTTTCAATCCGTGAAAAACGAAGGCAATACCTCCAATAATCACGCTCAGAGTTTCCACTATCCTTTGATCAGTCATGGAGGAAGCCAAACCTCTAACGAAGAAGTTGAATCTCTTAAAGCTAAAATCATTGCTCACCCTCACTATTCCAACCTTTTGGAAGCTTACATGAACTGCCACAAGGTTTCTCAGCTTCTTTTGTTTTTCCTGGGTTTATATCCGTAGATAGATGGCTAATGATGTGACTGCAGGTAGGAGCTCCGCCAGAAGTGGTGGCGCGCCTGACTGTGGCAAAGCAAGAGTTTGAGGCACGGCAGCGATCTTCGGTGAGATTCAATGAAACTTGCAAGGACCCAGAACTTGACCGATTTATGGTGGGTGTTTTTCTTTGCTTTTTTTTAAGGATTTGTTTGGATTGCTCTGTAATTATTACAAGAGTAGAATCTGATAAACGAATGATGACAGGAAGCTTACTATGATCTGCTCGTGAAGTATGGAGAGGAATTGAAAAGGCCATTTCAAGATGCAGTGGATTTCATACGCAACATCGAAGCAGAGTTCAGTATGCTTTGTGATGCACCTGTGCGCAGTTTCCCTGGTATCCCTATCTTTCTACTTGCTTTTTCATATTTTTTCCTGTTCCCGAATCATTAATAATTTCCTATGATTCAACCCAAACAAATGCTGTACTAAACGATGGTCTCCTACTCTTAGCAGTGGCCAAACAGTGAAGGTAGGGTTGTCTGCAACTTTGACATTAATAATCGTAAACTTTGACCAGGCTTTACGCATTCAATGCGAGGGTTAATGGACCCAGAATGAACGATGATTTTGATGAAGCGCAGAACCCTAATAGTAATCAGCCTATTTATGTACCAGGTTTTAAGTTTCCGAGAATGGCTCAGTTTTAAATATTCACAAGATATTTTCTTTTCGGGCTAAAACCCAAAATTTGCACTTCCCATTATTCTCTGCCACCCTCCCCCCTTTCCCGAACTTCTGAATTCTGACAAAATTATTCTTCTAGGGCTTCCTTGGCTAGCTATTACAAACCATAATATTACGTTAATCGGTGCCTCTATACCAAACTGAATATACTTTTCGACAATTTGTTTGGGGGGTTTCGTGATGGCATTCCTGTACACACCACCCCGTCATCATTGTAGTGGTGAGGTCGAAGCTCTTGTGCACTAGATTCTTCCGACAAATCTTAGTAGTAATTATTAATTAAACTCAGAATATTTTAACGTGCAAGGAGGTGGAAACAGTAGGAACTAATAAAAAATTATTGGTGTGATAAATTTCGACTACTGCATAATTAGCTTTTAGACGTGTATAGACTTGTGGAATCTGTCGGAGGCGTGAAAATTAGACATTGAATTGAACTAAGGCCAAACGATTTGACATGACAATAAAAAAAAAAAAACTTTTCCTGCACTCATTGAATATGGTACAGTATTTGTTTAATAAATGATATAATAATCCGTATAAATTTCTGTGCATTTGTTTATGCCCTACAAATTCTGTATTCTAGATATGTATGTATTTCGCTAGGTTGGCTCGTAGCCAGGCTCCTTAACCCATGAGCATATGGATCAATTGTTACTAGCCAATATAGCCATCTTTGATGTTGCCGCACCATGTTGCTCAAATTCACAACACCAAACCAGCAACAGTACATATATGATGTTGTTAAATGTCACTTACATTTACTGTTTATTTACGCTGAATCAGCGTTATCCCAATAAGATATACGGAGTATATTATATATATATAATAATGAAAGGGGACATAAAAGAGCGTAGCATTTCCTGCTGTGCCTATTTGAGAAGCTTAAGGAATGATGCATGTAAGCACTAATCTTAGGTCTGATTTGTAACTAGGACTCTATTCTATAGTGTGCTATGTATAGATAGTCTTATTTGTTCTTTAATGTCATTTATGATATGATTATGTTTTCATTATTTACTATTTTCTCGATTTATTAATTATTAAGAGAAAGTTGTGAATGGCCAAATGTTGAGCCAATAATTTGCAGAAGATAAGGGCGACGACCGCGTGGAATCATCTGAGGAGGATCAAGAGAATAGTGGAGGAGAAGCAGAAATGGCGGGAATTGATCCTCGAGCTGAAGATCGTGAGCTTAAGAACCACTTGCTAAGAAAGTATAGTGGGTGCTTGGGTAGCCTGAAGCAAGAACTTTCAAAGAAAAAGAAGAAAGGAAAACTGCCTAAAGAGGCAAGGCAAAAGCTTCTTAACTGGTGGGAATTGCACTACAAATGGCCCTATCCTTCGGTATGTGTGTTTATAAATGTTACGCACATTAACATTCTCTATGAAATCTTAATTAGCTATAGCTAGTTAGCATAATATTAGCGTGCGTGCGTATAGTGGTAAGTAATAAATGGGTATTGGTTGATTTAATTGGATTGCATTGGCATTATGAATAACTTAGTTTTGGAACAATATATAAATGGAGTAGGAATCAGAGAAGCTGGCATTGGCAGAATCAACAGGGCTGGACCAGAAGCAAATAAACAACTGGTTCATAAATCAAAGGAAGCGACACTGGAAGCCATCAGAAGACATGCAATTTATGGTGATGGAAGGCCTTCACCAACCCAATCCCGTTCTCTATATGGATGCCCACTACATGCCTGATGCTCACTACCGTCTAGGACCATGATTGCCTCTGCGCATTTCCTTACACACACACATATATATTGAAACATAAGTCATCTTTTGTTGCGCAGTGTGGGAAATATATAATAGAGCAGTAATATTGCATTGCAGTTTCCAATATGGCTGTGTCTGCTATTTTGTGTATCGGGTATAAACAGTTTGTTCAGATGTTTTTGGAGCTTAGTGTTGCTCATATGATGTGAAGGATTAATGCGGGAGATTATTGTCATCCTCTTTAGTATCATATCTAACTGATGTAATCTTGGTCTTTGATTTGCTGTAAACAGACAGCGATATTCGTGATCTGGGGATTATGAAAGTTCAGATATAGCTGCTAGCTGGCTAGTTTCTATTCCAAGTGTATATAAAGTGAACGTTGCCTTAGATTGATTCCTTGTTAACTCTCCCTCTATTTATCAAAACAATTTCAGATGCATTTATCTTTTTTATGCAATCTAAACTCATTGCTCGCGCACACTTGTTAACGCTAGATTCAAACTTTAGATGCATTTGTTTGTTCTGGAATATAGTTAGAAATACAACGAGGCATCCCCATAGTTTGCAAGAAGAATACAGTACCACCTTTTTTAATAAACAGAATGAGTACAGGTTTGGGTGTCTTTTATTTAGTAACGACGGGCATAACATGAGGAGATTGCCAATGTAGTTGGCCCAGGCCCAATGTTGACTTATAGCATACTCCTTAATAACATTCCCAGGTCCGTGGATGAATAGAATCATGCCCAATATAATGGAAGTCTAGAAGGTTTCTGTGTATAATATCCGAGCAAAATTGGCTCTATGCATATGAAGCGTTCAATGAGTGAAGTGTGTAATCGAGCTTGCTCAGATGAATTGAGAAACAGAAGGAGATGAAGAATGACTGAAACCCTAAAACAAGAACAGAGGAAGAGAAATAGGAAAGAGTATTTGGTAAAGTGTATTGTACGATTAGTTGCTTCATCTATTTACATAGTGTTAATGTACATATTTACAAAATAGCCCTCGAACATATTGTAACCACATTAAGTTATTCTAACAACTATTAGTTATACTACAATGAATGATTACATTACTAATTAAATTCCTTCACCCCCTCTCAAGCTAGAGCATGAATGTCAAGTATGCCCAACTTGGATATGTTGGCTTGAAAAGTGGCTGGAGGGAGAGGTTTAGTAAACACATAAGCAAGTTGATCAGCAGACCGAACAGGAAGAAGATAAAT
Source organism: Acacia concinna (assembly GCA_037177275.1). Classification (NCBI taxonomy): domain Eukaryota; kingdom Viridiplantae; phylum Streptophyta; class Magnoliopsida; order Fabales; family Fabaceae; genus Acacia; species Acacia concinna. Next base: position 7,744,215 of record JBAGKO010000011.1, read on the forward strand.
GACACCAGCTTTTAACTTCTCATGAACCAAATAGTAATCAATCTCAATGTGTTTAGTACGTTCATGGAAAGTTGGGTTAGCAGCAATGTGAAGTGCAGACTGCCTATCACAATAAATGACAGTAATAGAGATAAAGCAACATGAAGATCTTGAAGAAGATATATGAGCCACTGAACTTCACAAGTGGTGCCAGCAAGAGTTCTATATTCAGCCTAAGAAGAAGAGCGAGAAACGACAGTTTGCTTCTTAGCCTTCCAAGAAATGAGAGCACCATAAAGAAAAACACAGAAATCGGTAATGGAGCATCTGGAATCCAGACAACTGGCCTAATCAGAATCATTATAGACCTTGAGCTGACAATTAGAAGTAGAGGGGAAGAAAAGACCTTTAGCTGGAGCGGATTTGATATAACGTAAGACACGATGAGCAGCCTTAAATGAATGTTAGTAAGGGTGTCCATGAACAGACTCAATTGTTGGACAACAAAGGAAATATCAGGTCGTGTAGTTGTGAGATAGAGTAGCTTGCCAATAAGAGTGTGATAGGAGTTTGAGAAATTTTGAGATGATAATCCATAGGGGAATAAACAAGCTTGCAACCCAGAAAACCATAATCAAACAATAAATTCAGAGAGAACTTGCGTTGACAGAGAGTGATGCCTTTAGAAGATCTAGCGACCTCAAGACTAAGAAAGTGCTTAAGATTACCAAGATCTTTGATCTTGAAAGCATCATCCAATTTGGACTTGACAGATGCAATTTTAGAATTGTCGTTACCAGCCAAAAGAATGTCACCCACATAGACAAGTGATGCAGTGAAAGAAGAACCAGCATGCTTGATGAATAAAGAGTAATCATTAGTAGATTGTTTGTAACCAAAGGAAATTAGAGCAGTCGAAAGCTTGTGAAATCATTGGTGGCTAGCTTGTTTTAGGCCATATAATGACTTTTGCAATTTACAAACAACATTAGGAGAAGGAGACTTAAAACCAGGAGGCAAAGACATGTATACCTCTTCATTAAGCTCACCATGTGAAAAGGCATTGTTGACATCAAGTTGTTGCAAAGACCAATGTTGAGAAGTAGTAAGTACGAGAAGAACACGGACTGTGGTCATTTTAGCAACTGGAGAGAAAGTGTCAAGGTAATCAAGTACCTCAGTATAGCCCTTGGCAACCAAACGAGCTTTGTATCTATCAAGTGTACCATATTGTTTCAATTTGGTATGATACACCCACTTACACCTAATAGGGTGTTTACTAGGGGGAAGAGTAGTGAGACTCCAGGTCTGATTTTGTTCAAGACTAAGGATTTTAGCATCCATGACATCTTGCCATTCTATAAATTTTACAGCTTGAGCATAGGAAGTAGGTTCATGAATAGTTGAAATGGAAAGAAGATACTTGCGATGTGAATCAGAAACATGATTATAGGAGATGACTAAAGAAAGAGAATGATGTGTACCTTGGAAGCTTGATGGTGCAGTAGAAATCAAAAGGGCACAGTGATAACCACGTAGGTAGGACGGAGGATGATGAGAACGAGATAATTTACAAAGAAGAGAGGGAACAACAGGGTCAGTAGGAGCTAGAGAGACTAAAGATGAATCATGAATAGGAGAAATGGAAGGGTTAACAGTAGAGTCAACTGTAGAAACAGAAAAGGAATATGGAATGGGAGAAACAGAAAAATTAGTATCATCCAAAGAAGGAAAATTTGTGGCATTTGAAAAAGAGAATCAAGATCAGGAGAAGAAGAAGAAATGGAAGAGGCAGAGGAAAAATGTGCTCATAAAATTGAACATCATGAGAGATGAAGATCCGATTAGTAGCAAGATTGAGCAAGAAATAACCTTTTATACTCATGTGATTTCCAATGAAAACACATTTGGAAGCCTTAGGATCAAATTTAGTGCGACCAACAAAAGATATAGAGGAAAAACATAAAGAACCAAACACTTTAAAGTCTTGAAAATAAGGATCAGTATGAAAATGTCTTTGGTAAGGACTTTGATGATTAATAATAGGTGTAGGTAATCGATTAATGATAAACATAGCATGAGAAATGGCATAAGACCAATAAGCTTTGCTCAAATGTGATTGAAAAAGAAGTCCCATGCAGTGTTTAAAATATGTTGGGTTTTACGTCCAACCAATCCATTTTGTTGTGGGGTACTAACACAAGATGTTTGATGTAAAATGCCTTTGGAAGCATAGAATTGTGGCATAAAAAATTCAACCCCATGATCAAAACAAATTGTTTGAATGGTAAAATGAAATTGATTTTCAACATAAGTAACAAAATTTTGTAAACAAGCACGTATTTCAGCCTTAGTATGCATAAGTTTGATCCATGTAAAACGAGTATGATCATCCACAATAGTAAGAAAATATTTATGCCCGTGAATAGGTGGGACAGAATAAGGGCCCCAAATATCCACATGAATAAGAGATAAGGGACAAGAGGATGTATTATTATTGTGGGGAAAAGGTAAACGCTTCTGTTTAACATAATGACAGACATCACATGGAGTATGGTTTTTACAAGAGATAAATGGAAATTCTTTATGAAGTGAGTCTGTTACAAATGATGATAAATGTCCTAATATATATTGCCACAAATCAAAAGGAGCTGTTGAAGTATGAAACAACTTAGGAGAATTGATTGAAAAGGAAACCTTTGCGTGACGAAAAATGTATAGCCTATAAATGATTTCAGCTGTACTAATCATCTTCCAATGGTGTACATCCTAAATGAGACAAAAGGTTTTAGAAAATGTCAAAACATAGTTAGTGTGAAGAGTGAGCTTAGAAACAGAAATAAGATTGACAGGAATGTTAGGAACAAATAGGACATTATAGAGAACAAAATAATCATTAAGGAAAACAGTACCAGAATAAATACAATATTATTATCAAGGAGTGTGACTGCAATCGTATTAATAGAATGGTAAGAAGAAAACATAGACAAAGAAGAGCAAATGTGATATGTAGCACAAGTGTCTACAATCCAAATGTCAGGGTAAGTGAGTGACGAAATACCTGAAGTTGATGAAGGTTGTGAGGGAGCGGAAACATGGTTAACAACAATAATAGAAGAAGAGTTGGAATTTGAAGAATGAAGATTGGAGGATTAAAGCATTGCAAGTAGTTTTAGATATTGATCCTGTGTAATAGGAGGTGGAGTCGGAAGTATGCCATCACTGTTATCCGATTTTGAATCAAAAAGTGCCATATTTGCTGAAGATCCTTGGTTCCTGGACTTAAAACTAGGTGGATATCTGATTCGTGTTTCTTGTAGCAACTACTTTCAGTATGCCTAGGTTTTCCGCAATATGTGCAAACCTTGTTGTTATTTCCTTTGTTCGGTCCACTAACAATAGGAAATTGATTTGTTCAACTAAGAAATAGCTTAGAAGAATCAGTAATACCAGACATTTCCCTTTCTTATTGAGCTACCATAGAAAAAACTTTCTTAACATAAGGCAAAGGTTCCATCATCATAATTTGTGACTTCACATGAGAAAAGCGGTCATTAAGACCTTTAAGAAATCTAATCACATAATCATTGTCCTAATATTGTTTAGCAAGCTTACTTGTTTCACAATCACATCCGCATGGCTTAAAAGGATGAAGAGTGGAAAAATCATCCCAGAGAATTTTGAATTTGGTGAAACACTCAATTACGGATTCATCACCTTGCTTTAGCGAATAGATTTCATCTTGCAAATTTGAGATGCGAAACGCATCACCTTAGGCATATCTATCATGCAAATCTTCCCAAATTTCATATGCTGTATCTAACCATAGAACACTGTGAGCGATTGTCAGTGAAATCGATTTAACAATCCAGAATTGGACTATGTTGTTGCATCTTTCCCATGCCGAGAAGAGAGGATATGAGGGAGACGGTGCGACAATCGAACGATCGATGAACTTCAATTTGTTCTTCCATAGCAATGAGATATACATCGCTCGTGACCATGAGTAATAATTCATTTTGGTAAGCGGCGGCGAAACCAACATGAGAGACGGATTCTTGTTTGGATGTAGGTAATAGAAACTCGAAGGATTCTGCGTAAGGTCTGGAATTTTTTCCATTTGCAACGATCAGCGAGAGCTATCGCAGCGATCAACAAAAGCTATCACTTCTCTGATACCATGTAACCGAGCTTGCTCGAATGAATTGAGAAACAGAAGGAGATGAAGAACGACTGAAACCCTGAAATAAGAACAAAGGAAGAGAAACATGAAAGAGAAGCAAGAAAGGGTATTCGGTAATGTGTATTGTACGATTAGTTGCTCCATCTATTTACATAGTGTTTATGTACACATTTACATAACAACCCTTGAACATATTGTAACCACATTAAGTTATTCTAACAACTATTAGTTACACTCAAGTTAGTAAAAATCGGACTGGTTACTAAACCGGTTAAGGTACTGGATTAAGGGTCAGTGGGTTAGACCGGATAACTAAACTTGGGCTAAACCGGTAGGAAAGTTAAGATTTTAGGCTTATTAGTATGAAATTATAAGGGAATTAATTTTTTTTAAAAAAAGGGTGAACTGGTTTAGTATGAACCGGTCCGGTTCACCACTGGGTCAACCGGTGCACACCAGTTTACACCGGGTCAACCGGTCCGGTTCACCTCTACAAAACACATTAAACTAGACCGGTTCACCGATTTTCGGTTTGAACCGGCCGGTCCGATTCGATCCAATTTTTCAAACAATGGTTATACTACAATGAATTTTAGTTACATTACAATGAATGATTACATTACTGATTAAATTCCTATCAAAGTGTTGCATAAGAAAGTAGTATTGTACTGGTACGAGTTATTGTGTGGGGTCTTTTAACGTTTAGCGGTTGGGTAAAAAGACGAATATGGGTGCAGTTGAATGTTGAAATCAGGTTAGCTAATTAGTCTTCCAACTTAGCTAATATTTCACGTGCCGTTGGCGAATTATATATATAGAGTAGGAATGGCGAGAGAATAGGAATAGGAGTATCATGGGCATGGTAAAACCCAGATAATCCAATAATGAGAAGAAGGGTTATAGAAAAGTCTAGGCATGGGACACAGAGTGACAATGACGTAGAGATTTTCGTAGCGGTGCAATATTATATTGCATGTGTTATACGTACGTACGTACGTATGTATGTGTCGGTTCTCTACTAGGGCATATTTTGAGAAGTCACGAAACAAAGTAATTAAGTAAAACGTACACTTGTGTTATACTGAAATTAATAAGCATGTTTATATGTAATAATGGCGGGCCCGGAAAGTTTGTTGTGGAATTAAAACACGATAGAGTACGTACTGCTCGTGAGTTTGGACGTGACGTGAGAGTTACTCTGGGGAGCAAGCAAGTAGATAGGATAGGGGAGCAAGCAAGTAGATAGGATAGGGAGATGGGTTGGTTACTCGGGACACGCGGGATTCATGGGGGTAGGACCAAGTCAGAGGCCGTTGATGTCAAACGGATATAATTTTGACGGTGGAAGCTTAGAGTTAGAGGTTGTGTTTGCCATGTCACTGACCTTTACACCCTACAAGATATATACTCAATTTTCACTCTGAAATAATGGGTTTTTTTAATAATATATAATAATAGCAAAAATTATTTAATAAAATGCTACAATTTCAAAAATATTTAGTTAAATATGACACATAGATCGTGCTACAGTAGCACGACTTCAGAAGTCTTGCTGCAGTAGAACGATTTACATTAAAAATAGGGTACGGAGTAAGAAAAATTTATGCACAAATCATACAACATTAACACGATTTGTGCACTGTTCACGTGAATAGTACACAAATCGTGCAAAGGTTATTGTAGCACGACTTCTGAAGTGGTGCTACTATAGCACGATTTGTGGTGTTATATTTAGATAAATACTTTTGAAATTGCAGCATTTTGTTAAATAATTTTTTTTATTATTATATATTATTAAAAAAAACGAAATAATGTTTAGGCAACTGGATTTTCTTCACCCCGTTACCAGTTCATTTAATTAAGAGTTGAACTGATTTGCTTACTTTCACTTTTTCTTAAACCATCTGAAATTGAATTTTTCACACACATATATATATATATCATCAAAGTTTGTGTAAAACTGATTTATTTTTATAAAAACCTATCTAAACATGTATCACATTTTAGTAATTATTTACCTTCATCCTAATTTTAGTTTTATATATAAAAAAAGGAGTGAGTTATGCAATATGCAAGAAAAAACAAAAAAAAAAACAAAAAAGCAGTAAGTGCCGTTGAAACATGAACCACATTATTTTGATTTGTTTGGTTGTGATGAGTCATATTTTGTCCTCTGTTTTTTTTTTTTTTTGGTTTTTTGATGAGGGCAATTTCTTGGCAGAATACTAAAGGCGATGTGCACTGACGTGGATATGAGATGTTACTCGTTGAAGCCTCTGGATTTGGATGCCTCCACTTCCTCACTTTCTCCTCTCTCTCACCCCTTTCTTTGATTAACATACAACAATAATCAACATTAATAACTCACCGTACTATACACACACCGCTTAGATATGTATTTTGGAATATCTTCAACGTTATCGCAGTCGTGAGTTTTAATTTAAATACCAATTACTGAAATTAAATATAATCCATAAACACTTGTAATTTATCATATCAAATAAAAAAGGTTTTATAAAATTCACATATAAAGTTATTAAACATAATTAAAGAAAACAGAATAATACAAATTTAAAAGTGAGTTAATACAATTTTATAAAATAAAAATATAAAAAACATAAACTCATTGTGCCAGTTTAGTCGAATTTTTGGTTAGTACGAATTCAAATACAAACACATACGATTTGTAAGTTAGAAATCGAGGGTGAATTTATGCGTTTGACAACAATAAAGTCCTTTACTCATGAATTTAAGACTCATGATAAGGGATGGAGGGATTAATTTAAAAATTCATATTAATTTTTTTTTATTTAAAAAATAATGTAAATATCTAGATAATCTAAAATAATGATAGTATCTTAACTTTTAATTTTTTTTAAAAAAATAAAGAATGGATTGTTTTGTTTAATAATAGTCATCATTATTTTTCAAAAGATTTGTTTCAATAAGAACGTGCAATGTCTGATGAGGCGCAGTCGCAATCCCACCTAACTAAAATTATATTGAGAAATAAAGTAATATAATTCCTTCTTCATTCCGGCTACGTGCTAATTTTGCTCTTTATATGCAGTCGACGTTATCTCCTCCTCCTTCCAAATTACTTGCCATCCCGTTCCTCTCAAGCCATCGAACTCCGCCATGATTCACAGGAATCTCCGCCTCGCTCGGTTGCTCCTTCCCTCTCGTCCCTCCTCTTCCTCTGTCTCCGAGGTCATCATTCTTCTACTCTCTAACATTCGTTTCCATTCACAATTATTTCCTTTTGCACTATATATATACACGCATCATCAACTCTCTCTCTCTCTCTCTCTCTTTCGTTCATTCATTGCCACAATACTCCATGGTTTGTTCAAGAATCGAGTGGGTTCACACAGGCTTGTGCCTGAACCGGAACTCACACCACTCATGCATAAAAACACACACACACATATTATATTGAGGGTGCATCGATCAGTGATTTTTTTTCCCCTTCATCAAGAATTAGATACCCTGTTCCGGGGGCCAAAAAACTCAACAAGCATTGTAGTGATGATCGACTGTATAATTACGGCATAGATTAAGGCACCACAAACTACTCCAATCATAAACTACCCCTTTTTAGGTTCAAAAATTGGAAGATACACTGAATGATCCCAAATTTCGAGCAAAAGTGCGTGTTGATTTGTACACTCTTGATTGGTGTGTTTGTGACTTGACGAACGAGTATTTATGGAACTTTCCTCCTTTGTTGCCTTTAGTCATTATCGTACAATATGAAAGCGTCAAGTGTGTCGCGCGTGGTTTAAATCTCTTTCCGCAATTCAAATAAAAAAAGAGAACACATATAGTTAGATGCTTCTTGTTGTGGAATGTATATTAGCATAGACACCGTCGATCTGACTCGGATGGCTTTGGCAAATAATGGTGTGCTAGATATGCCGTAGCTTTGCTTCTCAAGTCTCCTCCCTGCAGCGAGTGGCCGAACCATCCTCATCACCTCACAGGTAACAATCACTCCCCTCACAATGCCACTTTTCTTTTTCTTCTTTTTTATTTTTTTGTCCTCTCCATCACTTCATCAAATTTAATCAGACAAAACAACCCATAACTCAATTATATAACACTTTCCAGCTTGTTCTTTTTAAACCGTTCAGGACTCATCAGCAGCACACTTAATCATTATTTAATGATATAAAAAAAAACATACAAGCACGTCAAATAAAAAGTGGGAGAGCCTATAATTTTGGTCCCCCCATGTCCCTGTTTTTTAAAATTATCTATTGATTTGAATGATGGAACTGTCAGGGAGGATGAGGAGGGTGAAGTGGAATGGGCCGGTCTGGGATTTGGACTGATGCCTACGGATTACATGTACGTAGCCAAGGGTAGTGAGGACCACCATTTTGGACGAGGACAGCTCAGTCTTTTCGGCGACTTTCAAGTTAGCCCCTCAGCCGGAGTTCTCAACTACGGCCAGGTGAGGAATTAAACTCTCTCAAGGATAAAAATTTGCAATAATTGAAATGAAACCACATTATTTACTTATGCCCAATGAGTTTGTAAACAGGGACTATTTGAAGGCACAAAAGCATACAGAAAGGAAAATGGACACCTGCTTCTGTTTCGTCCGGAACAAAATGCCCTACGCATGCAGATGGGTGCAGAGAGAATGTGCATGCCTTCACCTGCCGTCGATGTTTTTGTGAATGCCCTCAAGCAAACTGCCTTGGCTAACAGGCGCTGGGTAAATTATCCTTTATATGTGACTTTTATTATATTATAATTTCTTAGTTTGGACTTACGTGGAAGGCCAATGCAGGTTCCTCCACCGTCCAAGGGATCTTTGTACCTCAGGCCTCTGCTCATAGGGACGGGTCCTGTATTGGGTTTGGCCCCGGCTCCTGAGTATACATTCTTCATATATGGTTCTCCTGTCGGCAAATACTTCAAGGTCAGTGACTTCATCTTCTTGTTTCTTATGGAAATTGATTATCACATCTAAGGTTTATATAAACACATCTCTAACTTACTGCAGGAGGGTACGGCACCGCTTAATTTGTACGTGGAGGAGGAGTTCGATCGTGCTTCTCGTCGCGGCACCGGAAGCGTCAAGACCATTTCAAATTATGCTCCAGTAATTACAATCTCTTAAAAAATTGGTTTTTCTTTTCCTTATTAGTGGCGCAAGCAGATTTTCCTCGAGTTCTTTGACAGAAATGAAGTATTGTTTGCGTTATAATGTAGGTACTTATGGCACAAATGAGAGCAAAGAAGAGAGGATTTTCGGATGTGCTGTACCTGGACTCTCAGACTAAGAAAAATCTAGAGGAGGTGTCGTCCTGTAACGTTTTTATTGTAAAGGTATATTTGCCTCTGAATTCTAGATATCTGTGCACCGTTACACATTTTTGCGACTTGGAACATTCTTACAAGTAGGCTGTCTTATTATTGTTTTTCTTTTCTGGATTTCCAAAGGGCAATATCATCTCAACACCAGCCACCAACGGAACCATTCTTTCCGGCATCACCAGAAAAAGTGTCATTGAGATTGCTCCTGATCTTGGCTGCCAGGTGCTCACTTATTTAATTCATCCTTATATTCGACAAGGGGGAAAAAAAACTTACTCGTAGTGTTCAATCTACGTTTGTTCTGTTTAATTTGCTCCGAAACAGAGTCATCAATAAGGAACTTTTATGATTTGTGCGGGAACTATAATGTTAAATTCTGCAAATATGGTCAGGTAGAAGAGCGTGTTGTGGGAGTGGATGAATTAGCAGAGGCCGATGAAGTTTTTTGCACCGGAACTGCTGTTGGGGTTGCCCCTGTAGGCTCCATCACCTACAGAAATAAGAGGTAAAGCAACGCCTCTCACTCACAATCCCTAATTTCTTATAACAACAGAGTGATTTCCTTAATTCATATAATTGCTGAAATGTAGAGTTGTATGTACAGGTTGGAATACAGAACAGGCAATGATACTATTTGCCAAAAGCTGAGCTCCACCCTCGTGGGTATTCAAACTGGTATGATTGAAGATAGTAGAGGCTGGGTCCATGAGATTTACTAAAACTCTCGTTAATTTTCTTGTACAAAAGTGAGTGTATCCATGTCACAATAAGAACAATTGTTCAGCCGTGGTGATGCACTGATGCCTAATTATTACTAGGGATATACATATATGTATATATATGGTTGATACTGGGAAGAAAAATAACAATAGAGAGGTGATTTGTACGTATGGTTTCCTTGGTACAACGTAAGGAAAATTCAACAAGACTCCATGTTCTTCGTTGTTAAATTTAAATGAAACTTGTCAAGATTGTGGAAGAATTATGTGTATCGCGTCAGAGTTTTACACGTATCAAATTCGAATTCGTTGTGTGAGGGATATTACTTCGGAGGTATATATATTTGACGAATGAATACTAATCGAGTTGATAAAATTTAAAATTATTTTCTGGGGCGACCCATCATATTGCAATTTGCAAGGAGGTGTCACCCCAACAAGTAGCAGAGCAAGTCAACATAAAAGCCTTTAATTAGTGGATTAATAATTTATTGTTCAGCCTTACAAAACAGAGGTTTGGAGACACGTGTATCTTGTGAATATTCGCGATGGATGAGTACGTAACCAGATATATACAGATATATATAGATTCACAGTCAGCCTATCAATTCTATCCAATAACATTATGAGTGAATATTTCGGTTATAATCCTATCTGATATTTCTGGTGTACCAAATCTAATCCACAAAGAAAAGAAAAAATATTATAATCTTGACCTAATCTTCTATATTGCATCGTCCGTGGCTGACCGTCAATAATTTATTATAATATTTTAAGATGGTGGTCTATCTTCTTTGTCAAGTACTAATATCATTATTAACGCGTGATATTGCTGTTCCCTAGAAGACGAAGCTATTCCAGGAATTAAACGAAAACCAACTTAACGTCAATAATCAAGAGTCCCTTCCTCTATAACCATTCCCGATTTAACATTGTTGAGTATTTGTTTTTAATGAATAATCATTTTATTCTAAAGGTACTTCCTGTGGGTGACTTGTTGATTAAGAAAGCTAAACAAACTGCAGTATGTAATCAATCTATATTGTGTATCATTAGAATATGTATTATTCTCTCGCTCATAATTATAAGGGTTTGTTGATTTTTTTAAAGAATTCTAAGAAAATCTTAAGAAAACTAATTACATTACTTAATTATATTATATATTATGTTTTATTACATTATATATTAATTCATAAGTCAAACAACATAATTTAAAGA
>JBAGKO010000011.1:7755741-7799139 GCA_037177275.1 Acacia concinna
GTTCGCATTGATTGTAAATCTGCCAAAGATGTTTTACAAAAAGATGTTAAAAACCTTGCATCCAAACAGATTTTTGCCAGATGGCAAGCCATTTTAAGTGCATTTGATTTTGACATTGAATTTATCAAAGGCACTGACAATTCTCTACCAGACTTTCTCACCCGAGAGTTTTTACAGGGTAGGTAGATCTGAGTATATCCAATCACCCATCTCCAAATGCCTCCTAAGAAAAAGAAAGACCCAGAGGATACACAAGATAAACAGAAGAGTGTCTTTCAGGACTCCCAAAGTCAAAACGTCTCTAATAATGAACTTGAAACAACTATCCAGCAGATTCTCCAACAGTTATGATCCCAAACTCATGGATCTCAACAGGAGATAAAACAGAATCAAACAGAGTCATCAACTCCACACCAAACGGGGTCATCTACTCCATCTGGATCATCCATCTAGAAACCTCAAACTAAAACTTCTTCAAAACAAACCGTGCAGTCATATGCACAAAGTTTTACCTAGAAAAAACTCCATGAACAAACTTGGCAACAAGTGTTAGCAAAAGGCTAAACAAAAGCCCTTGCCCTTATCCCTTCTAAACAGCTTACCAAATTGAATATAATAATTGAGAGCAAATCATCAGGTACATAAATTAATCTTATTGGGGAAAAAGCGAAGAAGAAGACAATGAGAGGCGCATAAGATGAAATCTACAAAGAAAAAGAAAGGAGATTTGATTATTATAGCAGATCAGGCATGCGTTTGTGTATATATATATATATTATATAATAAAACTTAGAACATATATCCACCCTTGATGAATTAGGCCCAACTCCAAAATATTGGGGGTCATAATATAACTAATATAAAAATTTGGATTGTTAATTATAATTATAATATTTTCTAAGAGTTATATATAAATCATATTATTTAATGATATAATATGACTTTAAGGGATATAATTTTATTGAAAAATTGTATCTTTTCTGTAAAGTTACGTTGTATCTCTTATGAATAGATGTGAGAGTAGAAATTGAAGTGGTGTGTGAAACACTATAAATAAGGCACCAAAATTCTATTTGTATGACACACATAATATTTTTAAACCTAAGATTTAGAATCAATCTGACAAACCGTCTCTCTATCATTTTCTTCTTCCTGTCTTGGTTGTGTATTTGTTGTGCATCCTTTATCGTTTCCATATAAGTGATCTGATAGACGTTGGTATAAGAGACTCGTTGAACAGTGATGGATACATTAAGCGACAACACTTCATGTATGCCCTAAATTCTAATAAACACAATATATGATATGATTAAGTAATGTAATTAGTTTTTTTAGGATTCTTTTAAAAAAGTCAACTAACTCTTACAATTAAGACCAGAGGGAGTATATATATAGTAGATGTTATTTTTTTCTTTTTTTCACATGTCCTATATATATGATGTTTGATTATAACAAATATATATATCAACAGTTTTAATAGTAATAATATATTTTTTTAGAAATTTTATTTGAATAATAATATCTATGAAATATTTTTGATAATATAATGTTATATACTCAACACTTGTTCTATCATAAGTACAAAAAAGAAGATATTGTAAAAAAATATAAATGCTCTTGAAATTCAATATATGTTAATCTATTCCTCTCCAATATGGTTACATCAAAACTTAAAAAGCTAATGAAAATATTTTTTTGATATGGACTATTTAAGTCTTGGTTGGAATAACAAGACATAAAATGAACTAAGAGAATATTAAGAAAATAAATATGTAAAATAATGATTTTTTTGTTATATTCTTTTCAATATTTTCTCCTACTTATATTTGCTTTTTTAAAGAGTCAAGCTTCACCCTCTGATTGGGTAAAACAAGCACGTACATTGGACCAAAAAAATGAAGCAAAAAAGCCCAAAAAATGGGGGAAGATGGGTAGTTTAAGTTTGTTGGGGTCTGGGGATCCATCCCTTCCAACAAAATTATAAATAGAAAATCGAAGCCCTCCTAATATCTCGACACTCTGATGGATCAACAAAAACATTACACCTCAAACCTCAATGTAATCTAAAAATAACTGATATCACAACTCTTCAAGATAAAAATAATAATACATCAATTGCATTTTATAAAAAATAGCAAATCATTCCCCCTATCGTTTTGTGCCAACACCATATGGAAAAACCACTTGTAAATTAAAGAGAGAGGGAGAGAGAGAGAGAGAGATAGAGAGTGTTAAACAAATTGATGAAACCCATTAAAATTGATAAGGATATAAAGCATAAAACCACTTACGAAGATAATTGCTTATGGATCATACATAAGAGAAGCATCAGGATGACCACATGAAGTTAGACAAAAAACAATTTATTAAAAGCTGATATGGCTAAACTAGAGGAGGAAGCACATGTTTATCGGGCACAATCTTGAAAAGACCTAGCGCTTGTTGTAATTCAGAAGTCTGACTTTGCTGGGAAATAATATCTAGAACCATATGAAGTTCACTTGCATCAAATGATGAGCCTAGATCATATGTAGCCACGAGCTTCAAAAACCCTAGAACCTCCAAATAGTCCTTATTGCCTACGTACAATTTCTCCTTCCATTCACTTGCCAACTCCATTGATTTTTCTTTCACATGAGAACTAATTACCAGTGAAGATTTCTTCAATTCATCTAGCAAAAGAATACAACTCCTTCTTATAATATTTGCATCATATTCAATGTCCTTTTGGCTGGAATCTAAAGGATAAAAACCTTGCATTGAATCTAGCATCAATTTATCAGGGTCCACTGATGCTTGGAGAGCATTTGATACCTCAGGGCACACTAACTCATAATTTTTCAGAAGCTTGTTCAAGAGTGCTTGCAAATTTATGCTATTCTTTAAACTATTGGTATCTACAAAATCCAGTCCCTCAGTGTTTACATGTGGAAGGAAGATATTGGCCTTCTCTATAAATGCTTTTCCTTCTTCACATGATTTTCTCAATAATTTAACTTGCTTTTGTTTGGACTCAAATTCCTTCACTCGTTCTTCAAATTGCTTCTCTTTCAACTCGAGCTTCTTCACTTGTCCATTAAATTGGTTCTCCTTCAACTCAAGGTTCCTCACTCATTCTTCACATTGTTTCTGTTTCGTTTCAAGTTCCATGAACCCTTCTTTTATATTAAGGTTGATGGAATCTAAATCTTTCTTGTTTTGTTCAAGCTCTCCAACCTGATGATCAATTCTCCTCTGCAAAGACTTGAGTTCTTCCTTTTTTGCTACAAGGTCATCATAGTTTTTCTCTTTTGATTCCAGTTCCCTAGCAAGTGCAAAAATTGACTTCTGTATTGAATCAACTGCCTTTTCTTTTGTCATGAGCTTCTCATCACACCGAGCAATTTCCTTTTGGATGGACTTGAGTTCCCCCTCCCCCTTTTCATAATCGCTTTTATATTTCTTCGAAAGTACCTGAAATGTAGCATCTTGTGTCATGAGCTCCTCATCACACTAAGCAATTTTCTCTTGGATAGACTTGAGTTCCACCTCCCTCTTTTCAATACTTCCTTCAATGGCACGATATTCTCTCTCTTTTAATTCAATGTTTTGGAAACATAATTTCAATTGTCATTAGACATGGAAAAGGCGTTCTTTCATCTTTTCATGTACTTTGGACCTCTCTTCAAAATCTTTTTCCATCAACTGCAATGCCTCCTGTTTCATTTTTTCTTTTTTCATGTACTCCCCAATTGATTTTTGAACTGAGGAAAGTTCTTTCTCTTTCCCCTCAAGTTGAGTAGAGGACGCAGCAATTGATTTATGTTTCTCTTTCCAGTCATTCTCCTTCTTTCAAGCTCTTCAACATATTCTTGAATCAAGACTTTGAGAGAAGCAAGATGTTTCTCCTTACTTTCGAAATCGATGGAAGCTTGTTGGCTTAAACCTTTGATCTCTTCCAGTTTCTTGCCTTATGAGTCAACTTTCTTGTCACATTCATCTAAGGACTTCTGGATAAGACGCAATCATTCTTCTTTCTCGTGAACCAGTTTGGAGCACTCATCCAACTGATTTTGAATCACACTCAATTGATTCTCTTTCAACTTAACCTCTTTTTCACGGACACTAAGACTTTCGAAGCGATCTCCAATCATTTTATTGAGGGAATCAAAAAGTTCCTGCAAATCTTTCCACTGGATAGAGAACGAAAGGAAAGAGGAAGCTTGAGATTGTAACTGCTCATATGCTCTTCCCAAGTTAGCTAGTTTCGACCCAGCCTCTAGCAAATTCGATGCAATTTCTTCTGTTATATTGCACAAGTAGAAACAACGACGTCTGATAGTATATGAGGAGCAACATAAAACAAATAATCTAGAGTTCAGGATATGAAAACTCTAGAACCAGACAAAGGATTTTTGAATAATATTTTCCATACTGAAATAGGTATTACAATGGTGTATATATAGATTTACAGTAACCATAACTGACCATGAAAGGATAAGAACAAACTAATAACTATCATAAACTGCCAACCATCATAAACTGCAAATAACTACCCTTAATAATAATAGTAAAACCATAAAAGACAAACCCCCTAATCCGAGTGGTTTCTTCTATGGTAAACCAGTAGGGGTCGCTGATTCCTATCATTATCCCTCCTAGGAAGTCGCCTTGTCCTTAAGGCGAAAAGCTAGAAATTGGGTTTTGAGTGTTTCATACAACTCTCAGCTGTTATCTTCTGGTTGATGGCCCTTCCACTGAACCAATAGTTCTACATATGGACTACTAGTGGAGGTTGAAACAACTGATATCCTTAAAGACAGAATTCTCTCTGGTTCTAATTGACATTCCTAATTAGCAGAAATGGGCAATGGAGGCAAGGGTGGGGAGTGATAACCATGTGCCTACTTCAACAATGAAACATGGAATACTGGGTGAACTTTGGCTTCTGGTGGCAATTGTAATTCATAAGAAACTTTCCCAATGCAGCGTATGATTGGATAAGGGCCACAAAACCTAGGAGCCAGCTTTTCAAATTTGCGTTTGGCTAACAATCGCTGCTTGTATGGTTGAATTTTCAAGAAGACCATATCACCTACTTTGAACTCCAGATCCCTTCTATTTGAATCAGTAGAGTGCTTCATTCTTTCTTTTGCCATAGCCAGATGATCTCAAATGGTTGTGAGTACATCATCCCTTTCTTTGAAGTAGGTCTGTAATTCTTCTAAGTTAGTAGATCTTGGTTGAAAAGGCAAGATAGTTGGAGAATATCAGCCATAGACAATTTTGAAAGGAGTTGATCTTGATGAAGTGTGAAACCCTGTATTATATGATAATTCTGCCCAATGAAGATAATTGCTCCAATTTTTTGCATGATCCTGAGAAAATCACCTTAGGTATGTTTCAAGACAACAATTCACCACTTCAGTCTAGCCATCTGTTTGGGGATGATAGACAGTACTCATTCATAGTTTAGTACCACTGAGTTTGAACAGTTCTTGCTAAAATGCGCTTAGGAAGATTGTATCCCTATATGAAATTATTGATTTTGGAAATCCATGGAGTTTAACAATCTCCCTACAGAAGACATCAACCACATATTTGGTTGTAAAATGATGTGGTAATCCGAGGAAGTGAGCATATTTGCTTAAGCGGTCCACCACCACTAGTATGGCTTCATAGTTATTTGATTTTGGCATTCCAATGATAAAATCAAGAGATATGTCCTCCCATATCTATTAGGGAATGTCAGTAGGATGAAGAAGTCGTACTGGAGCTTGAGGAAGATATTTGTTAGTTTGACAAATAAGACTTTGAGTGACAAATTGATTTACTTCCTTTTTCATGTCTTTCTAATATAATTGTTGCTGTAGCCTCTTCAAAGTTCTTAGAAATCCACCGTGGCCCCCTAGAGGAGAAGAGTGTGCTTCTACCATTACTGAGTGAGTTCAAATGCAGCAGGGATTACCAATCTATCCTTGAAGTACAACTGATTAGAAGAGTAGGCAAAGTGAGGCTTGGAAGATAGATCTGATTGCAGAGAGACAATTATAGTAGATGTGTACTATTCTGTCATTAAGAGTTGAGGCAAATTGTCAAAATAATATGCTTTTGGAACTGCCAATACAAACAACTCAGCAGAATGTGCACAATGAGAAAGGGCATCAACACCCTGATTGGAAGTACCAGCTCGATATTTAATGGTGAAATCAAAAGGTAACAATTTCATCATTAACCTTTGATGCTCTGGGCTCGTAATGCATTGTTCCAAGAGGAATTTTAAGCTGTGGTGGTTAGTTAGCACTTCAAATTTATTTCCTAATAAGTAGTACTTCTATTTTTGAAGTGTAGACACCAAGGCAAACAATTCTCTATCATATATTGATTTGTGACACTTGGAATGAGATAATCCCTTGTTGTAAAATGCGATAGGATGTCTACCTTGTTCTGGAATCGCCCCAATTCCAGAAGAAGAAGAATCACATTCCACCACAAAAGGTTGGGTGAAATCCAGAAGCTGCAATATGGGAATATTGATAAGAGATTCCTTCAAGAAAAGGAAAGCTTTCTTTGAAAGATCTGTCCACTCAAATGAATCTTTCTTAGTCATATCAGTAAGTGGTTTGGCAATACGTCCGTAATCCCTAACAAACCTCCTGTAATAACCAGTAAGTCCAAGGAAGACTCTCAATTCAGTCACATTCTTTGGCAAGGGCCAATCTATTACTGCTATTGTTTTATTTGGGTCTACAGCTACCTCATTCTGTGAATTGATGTGCCCTAAAAAGGAAACTTAAAGTTGTATAAAGTCACACTTCTTAGGATTGACTACAAATTTTTGTTGTTGCATGAGAGATAGAACATTCTGAAGGTGATACATGTGATCTTCAAAGTTTCTATTGTAAACCAATATGTCATAAAAAAACACCAAAATAAATTTGCGAAGAAATGGATGAAATAAGTCATTCATGACAGCTTGGAAGGTGGCAAGTGCATTGGTAAGACCAAAGTGCATCATAATAAACTCATAATGGCCAGAATGAGTTCTAAATGCAGTTTTAAGGACATCTTCGTTTAGAACCCTGATATGGTGATAGCCAGATCTTAAGTCTATTTTAGAGAAATACTTTACCCCATGCAACTCGTCAAGCAATTCATCAATATTTGGAATAGGGTACTTATTTGGTATAGTGATACGATTTAACTCCCTGTAATCCACACAAAATCTCTAAGTTGAGTCTTTCTTAGGTACCAACATTACAAGACTTGTAAAAAGGCTAGTACTAGGATGAATAAAACCCTTATTTAGTAATTCAACAACTTGATGTTCAACCTCATCTTTCTGTGTGCGAGGGCATCTATAAGGCCTGATGTTTGGTGGTACTGAATTTGGATAAAGAGGGATTGAGTGAGATATTCCTCAGAAGGGAGGGAGACACTTTGGTTCTTGAAAGACTTCCTGGAATTCTTCTAACAACACTTCCAATTCTTCAAATTCACGAATCAGGTTGTCACTTCTGATGGAAATTGCAGTATTTGGTTTTGGGTATGTGTCAATGATATTTGTACTGTAGAAGGTAGGAGTAGGGCTAGGTTGAGGGGTTCCTTGGAGTTTATACTTGCATCCATGAACCCGGAAGATCATGAACATTTGCTGCCAATTTGCTTCCATCGTATTCAGTGATGCCAGCCACTTGATCCCTAAAACCATATCTACACTTCCAAGAGTAAAAGGAAAGAAGTCCTCCCTTATGGTTAAATTCTGTACCTTGAATTCAATTTGCTTGCAAATAGAATCGTAAGAAATCATTGTTCCATCTCTTACCTAAACACCAAATGGGGAGAGTTTATCTACTTTAATGTTTAATTCTTGCACAATCTTGTTGGGCACAAAATTATAGGTATAACCACTGTCAATGAGGATAAGCACTTCCTTTGTTTGAAGCAGACCCTTGATCTTCATTGTACTAGTCGAAGCTCTCCCTAGGATGGCATGAAGGGATATTTCGACAAAATTGTTGCATTGAGAATCTTCTACATCCATGTCCTCCGATTCGTTTTCTTTGGTGATCTCCATCAACTTTAAGGAGGTGGAGTTACATCGGTGTCCAGGAGAGAATTTTTCCCCACACCGAAAGCAAAGTCCCTTATTTCTCCTAATCTGCCTTTCTGTTTCGGTAATTCCAGCATGATTGCCCGCCGAGAAATTAGAAGGAGTTCTCGACGAGTATAGTGGTTTATTGGGGTTAGAAGATACTAAATTAGAAGAGTAATTATTTCCACAACTTTGTCGCGGAATGAGATAGTGGGTATCTTTCGGATTTGAAGAATTTTCTCCTCCTTTTGACTGCGCTGACCTATAACTGCTCCTTTGTGTTGATATCTTAGATTCAAACTTCAGGGCTAGGCTTGCGGCCTTGTAAACAGTCCCGGGCTTTTGGATTTTAACATCAGACTTCAATTCATCTTTAAGGCCTTTTATGAATAGTGCCAACAAATAGTGTTCAAGCCAGCCTTGTGCTCATGATGATCTTTTAATGAACTCCTGTCTATACTCCTTTACAGTACCCATTTGTTTAATCTCACAAAGATATACGTCTGGGTTTTGGAATTCAGTAGGGTTGAATTATTCTTGGAAAATCTAGATCAATTCTTCCCAATATCTTATAGTTCTACGTGTAGAGACCCAAGTGAAAACATCCAGTGCTTCTCCTTCTAATTTCATCACAATGACCTCCACCTTCAAATCTTCTGGAGTTTGGTAATAACGGAAATACTTCTCTGCCTTCATTGCCCATCCTCTAGGATCACCACCTTCAAATCTTGGGAAATCTACTTTAGTGTGAGGACACCTCATGGGATTTTTGTACCACCATGGGACATCATTTTCATACTCCTCGCCTTCCTCCTGATCTTTATTGGCTTCTTTGATTTCTTTGTCAATTATAAACGCTGCTTCCTTCTTTTTCTTAATCTCCTTCATGTCAGCATCAAGACTTTGCAATTTGTTTACAATGAAAGTCAACTGCTGTGACATCTCATCAGGCGGTGGTGGTGTGTCAGGCTTAGTAGCCTTTGATAACTCAGTTTCCTGAATAGGACTTGCAGAATCATTGGACTACACTTTCTTCCTATTGTTTCCCATGATACCATACTGGTCCAGAGATTTTATTGCTCTAATACCAAAATGATAGTATATGAGGAGTAAAATGAAACAAATAAACTAGAGTTTAGGATCTAAAAACTCTAGAACCAGACAAAAGATTTCTGAATAATATTTTCCATACTGAAATAGGTATTACAATAGTGTATATATAGATTTACAGTAACCATAACTAACAATGAAAGGATAAGAACAAACCAATAACTGTCATAAATTGCCAACCATCATAAAATACAAATAACTACCCTTAATAATAATAATAGTAAAACCATAACAGACAAACCCCCTAATTCCTTCAATTTCTTCTGTGGTAAACCAGCAGGGGTCACTGATTCCTATCAACGATCCATATCAAAACCCGGATTTTCTTTGCACCTTCCTACTTCCAAATAAGTTTGTACGTAGGATTGAAGGAGTTAATAGGTGGCTTTTATATCATGAAGTAGGCAGATTTCATAGTAAATACACCACCGGTTGTTCCATTCCATACCATTGCATAATTGCTAGTTGCTGACATTGGAGGCACCAAGGCTATTAGTTAATGGAATACTTCAGCCGAGACAATAGAACCAAGCCCAGTGAAGTCCCAAGTGGCATTCAACAGCCAATCTGACACCTTACTCTTATTCTCTTCTATAGATAAGGTTCTCTTGCAAAAGTCTTCTATTATCATATCTTTAAATAACCAATTATCTTGGAAGAAAGAGACTGTGTGACCATTTCTAATTTTCCATTTTGTGCCTTCTTCTATAAGCTTTTTCTGGCTGTAAATAAACTGCCATACCTGAGAATCACCTGGCTTATATTCTAACAGGTTTTGTTCATTACGAGTCATGTTTTCGTAGAAGGACTTCAGCCTACAAAATTTCAGAACTAGAAATCAATTCCATGCCAGTTTACAGCCAAAGGTTTGATTCATTGAGGCAAACTTCTTACAACCCACACCCGCATAGGCCTTTGGTAGGATCATTTGAGACCAGCTTATGTTGTGATATCTGTTTTTGGTCTGTTGTCCTCATATAAAGTTACGTTGAATTTTTTCAACATCATGACAAATACTTTTCGGTAGCTGAGTGGCTTGCATTAGATGCAAGGGGATTGTGCTTATCACCGATTTTGCTAAGGTTATTCATCCTGTTAGAGATAAAGAATTTGCTTTCCGTGATGATAACTTATCATTGACTCTATCAATTATATACTGAAATGTCGCCCTCGACTTCCTCTTCCTTGTCATAGGAAATCCCAAATAGTTACTAATGTCATTGGTGATTGTCATCTGGGTTATATTCTGTATTCTTTTTCTTTGGTCAGCTAGAACCTTGGAAGAGAAGAAGATGGAGGATTTTGAGTAACTAACTTTCTCACCAGATGCTGAGCAAAAACTATTGAGGTATTCCATCATGTAATTGGCTTGTTCAATTGTTGCCTCTCCAAAAAGAAGCAAGTCATCTGCAAACATTAAATGAGAGACCATTGTACTTGATCTTGAAACACTAATAAGTTTCCATTTTTGAAGTGTAATTGCATCATTAATAATGTGGGAGAGTCGATCCATGCAGAGAACGAATAAATAAGGAGATATTGGATTTCCTTGTCTAAGTCCTCTTCTAGGAGCAAAATAATTAGTCATCTCACCATTCCAAATGACATTATAAGTGACTGAGGTAACACAATCCATTATGAGCTTAACAAAGCCCATGTCAAAACCAACATCAACAAGAACCTGTCGTAGAAAGTCCCACCTCATACGGTCATATGCTTTCTCCAAGTCCATTTTCAAAGCCATATAGCCTTTTTTTCCTTTAGTCTTCTTCATTGTATGCAAAATCTCTTACCCCACTGTAATGTTGTCTTGAATGTGCCTTCCCCTTATAAATCCAGCTTGAAAGGGTGAGATTAAGTCATTCATAACATCTCTCATTCGGTGCGTAATTACCTTGGTAACACATTTGTAATGAACAGAGTAGAGAGAGATAGGCTGGAAATGAGTAACTAGTTCTAGCTTTTCCTTCTTTAGAATGAGGGAAATTAGAGTTTTATTTGATTCAGCCACCCATATATTACTACTGAACACTCCTTTCACAAAGTTGCATAAGGTGTTGCCAATGACATCCCAATTTGATTGAAAGAAAATTAGTGAGTAACCATCAAATCCAAGAGCTTTGTATGGCCCTATAGAAAAAATGGCACTTCTTATCTCTGCGTCAGTAAGTATGTAGCCTAGTCTAGATAGTCAACATGGCTCTAGTCTAGGAAATGATGAGTCCGATTTAATATCTTCAACAATATTATCAACATCCTGATAAAAATATATAAAAAATTGTACAACCATATTCTTTAGGTCTGCAGCATTTTCAATCCATTGTCCTCTATCATCTTTTAGAGATAGAACTCTGTTTCTTCTCCTTCTCATATTAGTTTTAAGATGGTAGTATTGAGTATTACGATATCCCTTGGAAATCCATTTAGTTCTAGATTTCTGCAACCGCTTAATTTCTTCAGCATTAAGGACTTCATTCAGCTCCTTATGAAGTTGATTCTCAAGATTACATAAGAAGGTAGAGTATGGATGAGATGGTGACTTTTGGATGCCATTCAGCTGAGCTAGGATAGAAGATTTTTTCTTTTTAACAAATCCAAAGACATCTTCATTCCAAACACACACATCTTTAAACTTTTCTAAATTATCATTTAGACTTGACTTGTCTGACCAAGAATTGTTAAGAAAAGCATTAAAGTTATCATGCAACATCCACATTGCCTCATATTTAAAAGATTTCCCATTTTGCATAAAATCTCTTTTAACTTCAAGATAAATTAAAAGAGGATTATGATCAGAAAAATCAGTTCAAGGAAGTACATTAGTGAAGGAATTGAGCAATAAGGATAGAAGGTCAGTATTGGCAAGGGCACGATCCAATCTCTCAAAGAGCCTGAAATAACCAGCTTGTCTTGGTCCTTTCCATGTAAATCGTGGTCCCATTGACACCATATCATTCAATCCACATTCATTGATTCTATCTGTGAACCATTGCATTCTATTTAAATTTCCATTTCGACCCCCAATTCTCTCAGTTGTAATAGCGATATTGTTAAAGTCCCCAAAAACAATCCATGGGTTGGTTATGTTCTTTGACAAGTGAGATAATTTCCCCTAAAGAAGCTATCGGTGATTTGAATGGGGTATTGCATGTATTGGAGTGAGCATAATAATTGGCAATTGAGGTATTTGGCATTGTAGGTGAAACAATTGATGTTCTTCTTCAATAACATTGATTGGGATTTTGGATTTATTCCATGCAGCAACAAGTCCACCTGAACGACCAACACTCAGAATAACTCTAACTGAGTCAAATCCCAGTGAATACAGAGAACAAAAATGATGCACATCTTCTGATCTTGTTTCAGCTTACACAATGAGATTGGGCTTCTGTCCATTAAACAAAAGCTTTAAGTTTCTGATTAGGCCTTTTCCACAAGCCCCTCTAGTATTCCAATAACAAATTTTATCTATAAGACAAACTATGTTAAGGGCCCATATCTCTTAAAAGTCATGAGACATTTGAGTCTCAGGCACAACAGTCTGATCATTACTCATCAATGAAGGTCCACCATCCATTGGACTATTTAGAGTTGGGCTGAAATATACATGCCCAGACTCTAATACTTCCTCCATTATTGCTCCTGGGTCATAAGGTAATAAGCCCCCATTATTTGGATTGACACTAGATTTTGATCCTTTATTATTCCCTACGTTTGTGGCCACATCTTCCTTCTCTTTTCTTGTTTCTCCTGTTCGCACTATTAGTGATGTTTTTTCTCCCATTCTAGCTTCTTCGTCTTGTTCTCCTATTGTTAACATAAGCACATCTTTTGTCCCTGTCATATTTTTCTCAGTTAATACTTAATTCCCTTGACCTTTTTTCCTCACGTCTCCTCCTTATTAGGGTCGTAACTTCTTTTTTGCCTCCTTCCGTAGTCTTCTCACCTATTACCATTGTGTTACTGATTCCTTGATTTTGTTTCCCCACTCGTTTTTCCTTATCAGACCGTACCCTCATAGTGCGTTGTGCCTGATTTTGTGGTACGTTCGTTGTGGCCTGTAATGCAACCTCGTCTGTCACAGCACTACTTTCCAATATTCTTCCATGCCTTCCCTACCATCAGTCTCCTCCATATGGTCTTCTGTTTGTTCCCTATATAGAGGATTGTTATCGTTGCTAGCACCATTCTGCTTCACTTTTGATGGACAAGTCTCTGATCTGTGGCCATAGATTTCACAATTGGAACAGAGTATATGAAGACCTTCTTATTCTACATGGTAATTGATGGCGGTAGCTTTTGAATTGTCACACAATTTGGTGGACATTCTAGCTCTTCCTAATTATGTGCAAGTCCAATCAGTAGCAACACCTGTAAATAAAAATTGATCTGAGTCGTGCCCAAGAACACTGTCCTTAAGAGCTATTCCGCAACTACCGGCAAAAGAAGTTGCGACACTTTTCAGGATTAAACGAATTCTTCCTATAAAAATAGGGTAAGGAGAACTACGAAAGATGATATAACTCATCAAATAAAAATATGCCAGAGGAGGAAGAGATGAGTTAGATAATTTTGAGAGCTAAGGGAGTGTATAGAACCTTTTATTCAAGCTCCTTATATAGCCTCATGCTATTTTTACCGTTGGGCAACATATCAATTACCATTATATTGGCGGTTTCCAATGTTGGTGCTTGTCATATGATTTAATTAGACTATTTCAATATATATTCATAAAATTCATTTAAGCTGATTCAAAGAATTAGTTTATTGGAAACAGTAAACCCAACATCATTTTTTAAAATAATGCTATTAAAAGCAATTGAAAGAATTAAACAATCAAGCTAATTAAAGTTCCCAACGTCATCCGTTTTTTTTTTCCAAATAATATTCATTAAACTATATTCTTAAAAATTGTTAAATATTTATCAGTGAACCGTACCATTTATAGATTTATTTAAATAAATCAATCTGAACTTTCTAAGAAGTATATAATATATACACTCAGTCCACTTCTAACTCGTACTTAGAGGAAATTGTCGAATTTCCATGTGACTAAATATTGTATAAGTTCACTCAGCTTCTTAGCTTATTTAATAGTCTAAGATCACTCATTATCTGAACCCCACAATCCCAAATAATGTAGGCCTTGTTCCTTATGACACACCCACGTATTATTTCCAATAATCCTCCCCATCTACTGAAAAGCCAGACATCAGTTTTTTCCCTAAATCCACTGAGACACAAATCCGCGCATAATGTTCTCTGAGATGGCATGAAGATTCATATCAACTTTTATAGTCTCACCAATTGTATTTCCTATGATAGTGGGTGCTTCTTTATCATAATACTCAAGGAATATACTTGGCAACCTCACCCAAACAGCAACTTTTTCAATGGATGCTTTAGCAGACCGAAACTGTGGTTCCCATGGCCTCACTGTTAAGTAATGATCAAAGATCATCCAAGGTCCTCCAGTTAAGGCATTGTAGTAATATCTTCCTTGTTGGTCAGCTAGACTACATAATAACCCTGGCCTATATTAATCAATTCTGGTGACTCCACGTTTTGGCCATAGTGTTTGAATTCTAGTTTCAAGCGCCTTGAATCCAATGTTTCTACCAAGTAGCTTAATAATGACAGATTTTATCCAGGCCTTATACATCCTTTTCTTCATCTGCTCAGAGAAAACAAAGGTAGGGAAATTCCTCTTGGGGTCTTCAATGGTTTGCCATAATGGTTCATTCTGTTCTTGCTCATCTGTCGCCTCATCTGACATGGTGTCATCAGAGTTATCTGCTAGATTATCCTCAATATCCTCCACTGATTCAGCGTCAGCCTCACTATTTACCTCTTTAAGCTTATCAACAAACGAAGCTGCTCCTTGTCGGAAAATTGAGCTCGTTTCTCCAACTCGTGGCCACTGTTCCAGTTGATGGATATTCTCATTTGGTAATATACCATGCTTGATCTTCTTCGAGCTTCTTGCCAGCAAATCATTTTCTTGACTCGATGGAGGCACAAGTGAGGCATTCTTCCCAGTGAAAATCATAGCATTTGACGACATGAAGTCCAATAGAGGTTTTTTCTTTCGTTCAGCTGTGGCTTTTTTAGTCCACATTTACGTCAGCCCCTCCTTTCACAAATGTAACATGGGCCCATATAGCCCATTCCATGCTTCTTTATACTAGGGCCCAGTACTGTGTGTCAACAACAAGCAACACGTTCTAAATTTTAATTTATATTCTTATTACTGGGCTTTTTCCGGTTAAAACATGGTATATAGGACGTGATAGTATTTGAATACTGGTGCGTGGTTATCTTATATTCGAGTAGATATCCTATATAAATTAGTCGTCCCACTCAAAACAAAGATAACCAAACATTATGTCAGTAGAAAAGGCCAGTAGATCAAATATACTGCTATAAAATTCAATAAAAAAAAATACCACCCAATTCCAAATATAAAAATCAGTTGACTTTTTTATAACATTTGTAAAAAAGTTAATTATATTATTTTAAAGCATTTAAATTTATTTTTTTCTTTAAAATATTTTGTTTAACTTATAAACTGATATATAATATATGATACACTATATATAATATGATTAAATAATTTATTTTTTTCTTTATTCTCTTTAAGAAAAGTTAATTGGCTATTATATTTAGAATTGGAGGAGTATACTGGTATAAAGGAATAAGGATGCAATCTTTTTTTTTTTAATCGGAAAAGAGTTGTTAACTAGTATGAAAGAAACCGTGTGCATCTAATAATGAAACAGTTAATCATAAATTCATAATACTAGGGCATTAAAGAATTAGGTATATATTGATTCCGTGCGTAGCAAAAGCCCATTTGAGCACTATGAGCCGTCCATTGGCTTCAATAGAGATTATGGGTAGATTCTACAGGACGTGGTAACTAATAAAAGGAATTTTAAACAAAACGAATGGCTCAGATGTGGACACGCACGCACCATGTGCATGGAGCTATGCTACACATAGCTATGTTCAGAATCCCCACTGTGTACAAGATCAGATCAGTAGATTACAACGACATACATGTACAGGAGCTAATTAAATAGAAACCTCATAAAACAGTCGGGGAAAGTAAATGGGACCCAGTATACTAGCCCCTCATAGCCATAGGCTCATAGCAACGAAAGTCGATTAATTGGTGCAATCCTAAAGCTTTCATGACTATGATATCATTGGATCCATCAATATTTAACTGATTGATGGCCACAAGGTTTTAACGTTTTATAATGTGCAGTGTCCCATTCGCTAAGATTAAACCAACCATGAAGTCACTCTCGTGACAAGCAAGTTTTACCGGAATGCAGTGATTTTTCCCTTTGGCTGTGGAATACATAACAACCCAGTCATATATAAATAACCATTTCTGAGTTGGTTGAATCTTGTGCGTTTGTTTCCCATTCCAGATTAAACCAGTAGAACTTGTCTATATTAATTTCACATGACATGGAGAATGCAAATTGCTGAGATATTTCACAACGATAAACTGCCATCCAAAATAAAAACAAGAGAGTCACTACAGGTTCTCTCTTTTCTTCTACATCTGTTCTCTCTCTGTTTTTTTTTATTTTTGTTTAATATCAGTTGTTATGGATAAAGAACACTTTTTAGGTTAAAGATACATGTAAAAGATAATAAAGCCTAGAGATGGAGTTGGCTTCAGCTGTACCACTGACTACTGAGAAATGAGATCGTGGACAATGATTGATTTTTCAAACATGCAGGTCACATCATGCTTGGACGTTATATGCGTGTAAACCCTACTAGGCTACTAACAAGACCTTAATTTGTCCTTCAATTCCTTTCATTATTATATGATGAATTTGGGGTTTGGTTATACAGTTTGCTTTGCTTCTAATCTCCGCTAAGCCATTTTTAGGGATTTGTCACGTCTTTTCAGTTTTCACTCCATCGTTTTTTTTTTCCGGTCCTCTTATTATCCTTTCTAGACAAATTTTTCGAGACTGCATTTCTGTTATTTGTCTGACAATATCGTGCTTAGTGATCAAGAAGAAGCAACACCCAGATCCCTGACACAAGGTAAACGATATAATTGTAAAAAATAAGGGTATAAATAGGGCTAGTTTTGGCTCTTTTTTTTCCGTAATAGAACACAGAGTCTGTTTAGTGGGATTCTAGGCTTGATTTGAATAGTAAGTTGATATAGTTAATACTCGCTTCAATAACTTTATACATGTTAGTTTGTGGCAGCTTAAATCACTAAATTTATATGATATACTCCTTCCAATTTTAATTATAAAGTTTCTTTATAGATACAAAGGGACTTTATAATTAGGATCAAGGGAGTAGTAGTTAATGTTAATATTTAGATCAAGAACATAGGGTCTGCTATTAGTTATTGTCTTCATTAATCAAAATTATTATTACTATTATGACTTGGCTGTAGGGACAAGGATCGATCTGATCCAAAACAAAGAATTCATTAGCCTTGCCCTTTTAAATCCTACATGGCAAGATCAGCCAGACAACAGCCAAATTAATTGAAGCATTATTACTTAATGGCTTTTGGGGTTTATAAAAATAGAGAACCTTTTGGCTGATGATATTATTGACGAACTCGTGAAGACTGATGAGTTTAAATAACAAATAAGGGACGTACTTTGGTTGAAGATTCGCTATGAACAAGAGAAGTCATTGAAGTGAAAACTAAAGCTGGTGCAGTACTAGTGTTTCTTTTGTGTTGCTGGTATAATTATTATCAAAAAATAACATGGCTGCGCTAGCTAGCTAGTGTGCTATATGAGGTCTGTGAAGCAGTAAGGAGTGACCAAATTAAAGGCCTTAAGGTCAAACCAGATGACGATGCTGACGCGACACTATGGTGTCCACCTCTAACCTATGGTAACGAAATTTCCCCTTTTCTGGCACACCCTCTGTGACTTTTATGATTCAACCTGTCTTTGACTTGGACAAGCTCTCCTTTATGAAGCGAATCATGTGTGGAATCTGATCACTCTTTGTTCTGCTTTTACATAGAGTATTAGTATTAGTGCTGGTTCGCTTACTGGTCTTTATAATAATTATCTAGTTGCTCGTTTGTTCACCAACCAAAAAGGAAAAAATATATATCCACGCATATTTTTTCCACAGCTCTCACTGCCTTTCTTGCTTCTTCTAGAAAGTTTGTAACCCTTTCAACTGGGACTAAATGGTTCCAATATGTATAATTAGATGGATTTGACCTCTGTTGATTCTTATTTTCAACATGGTGGGTTTTTCTTCCCACACTTGGGTAGTTTGATTGGTGGATTAACGACCCCACAAAATTATTACTATCAAATTATATATCCTTTTTCTCTCTCAACTTCTTAGACTACATATGCCTTGTCTTGTTCTCCTTCTTATTATATATTTTTGTTTAATTTCTTCCATTTCACCTCTATTATTGATAGACAATGGTCAATTGGAAGTTTCAAAAAGATATTATTTGAAAATATGAAGGACCTTAAACGGCCTACTAATTAGGACAGTGGTGCCAACAATGAGGTCCTTGGACAAATATCTCTGAGTTAGGGTATGTTTATATTAGCTTTTAAAAATAATTTTTACGAATTTTAAAATAAATATGTGAAAGAAATTTTATCTCAACTTCCACAATTTTAAATTTAAAGAGGCAAAATAGCAAGATTACTGGTACTCTGAGGGTCAACTAGGGTTCGCAACATGAGCTCGATATTAATTTGAGTCCTTTCGTATAAAAGAATAAATCTGAGACAATAATTGATTGATGTACTATAAAGTTGTCAGGAAAAGCTTTTAAAACTTAGCGTAAATAAATATGCTAAAGTTGAGCAATAATAAGACGGAAATAGTTAAATGCGGTTAATGGTCTTATTAGATATATGATCGACCTCGTTTATGCTGAAGAACATATAAATAATAATTTTTATCATATATTTTAATTTATCTAAAAAATAATGATTTTAATACATATCAAATAGGTATTTAATATAACTTGATTCCAGGTTTAAGAAAGACAAGAGAACAAAGCTTATTCTTCTGTTCTGGCAGTGCTGAATTTCAAGAATTTTCAAAACCATGAGGCGCTGTGTGTGCCACACCTTTTGTATATAATAATAGCGAGATAGGTTGTGTATTAAAAATCATGTTCATCTCCTCCCAGTTTTTATAATAAATCTCTTGTCCTCCTTCTGACTCGGGGGTTAGAGAGAGAGAGAGAGAGAGAGAGAGAGGGGAAGAGGTACTCCAAAGTCCAAAGTAAACAAGCTCTGAGCAAAACACTGTACACCAAGTCATCAACATGGGAAGAGCTCCTTGCTGCGACAAAACGAACGTGAAGAGAGGCCCTTGGTCCCCAGAAGAAGATGCCAAGCTTAAGACCTATATTGAACAACACGGTACCGGCGGTAACTGGATCGCCTTGCCACAAAAGATTGGTATCCATCAATTAATTTTTCACACACAAACTCTTTTAGGTTTTGTATCTAGCTGGCCTAGAAGTTAAATGTTTGGAAGAAAATTGAAGTTGGTTTGTTTGATTATTGTGAATCAGGGCTGAAGAGATGTGGGAAGAGTTGCCGTCTAAGGTGGCTGAACTACCTTCGCCCCAATATCAAGCATGGGGGTTTCTCCGAGGAAGAAGACAACATCATATGCAGCCTCTACGTTAGCATTGGAAGCAGGTTCAAATCATGTTTACCTACAACCACTGTACCTGGTATTACCTAATCTTGTCTATTCAGTAGCTAATGATTTTGGTTGGGTTTGGTTGAATGGTCTGCAGGTGGTCGGTGATTGCTGCTCAATTGCCAGGAAGAACTGATAACGATATAAAGAACTACTGGAACACAAGGTTGAAAAAGAAGCTTCTGGGAAAGCACCGCAAAGAACATCAGGGACGTTGTAGGGGCAAGAGTAAGCAGGGAGTGAATAAGGGTAGTTCTGTTGGGAATTCATCGATCTTTCCCGAAAACACTAGTGGTCAGGTTCTTCAGGTTCATCAACAAAACCCGTATTGGCCTTACCCCCAGATGATGCCTGCGATACCTCCCATGTCATACGCAGACCAAGTCCAAGGTTTCAATGACCAGGATTCCATTAAAAAACTGCTTATCAAGCTTGGAGGAGCGTTTTCTTACCAGCCTGAAGGGTTCAATTTTCAATTACCTGATGCTACTACTGATCCCTCCGCACAATCACCAATTTATCAAGTTCCTTCTTCTGCTTCTGCAAGTACTATGAACAATAACCAACTACAATTCCCTCAGCTTCATTACCACTCTGAACTTAATGATAACTTGGTGCAAGGAAGCAGCACTCTCACCCAAGCTCATGAGGAAATGTCTGTATCTTATCCATCTAACCTAGATGGACTGGAATATTTTATCCATCATTATGATAAGATAGACACTACGAGCTCGTGCGACACCAACACTGCCCTTTATCCTCGTTCACTTTCCTCCGATTATGAATGTATAATTCCAACACCTCAGGAATTTGCTTTTCAGGAGTTGAGGTATCCAGGTGCTCACTAGTATAATGTACATTGTTCATCACTACTTTGATTATTAGCCCTTTGTACGTAGCAAATTAGAGGGAATTATCTTCTACTGATTTCCTTTATAAAGTAATTTCTTCAGCTAGCTATATATGTGCATATAGCTGGCCATCGTAGATGTCTGCTCTCTGTCATTTCCATGGTTGCTTCCTTTACTAACACTTCAGTTTATCTGACTATCTCGTGTATTTGTCTGTAATCTTGAGTTAAATCAATGAAATATTGTTCACGTACCTCTGATTATGCTACTGTTATGTGCTGTCTCACAAAATGAGTTAATGTATGATTATGCTGATGGATGGGTAAATTCTGGATAGGAATTCAAAGAGAGGGTACTGGGTGGCCTCGTCTATATATTCTAAACTACTGATGAATTGGGGTCATTACTTAAATTTTTAATTAAGTTGGTCCAATAAAAAATATTTGCAACTTTTTAATTAAACAAAAGTTGAAACTATGTGAATTATAAAATAAATGATGAATTCAATTTGTTTAATTAGAAAAATGATAAAAAGCGTACTGCATTTTTCTCATGCATACATTTTAAATGTAAGCAAGAGTACTGTCGGCAAAGCATTCTTTTCTCTTTTAATTTGCGTCATTATTTCTGTGCGTAGCTGAGTAAATAAGTTAAATTTATACTTGTGAAGCGATCTCTATTCTATTTATTCGCCGGTGACAAGTGATCTTCATGGGGAGGAAAATGAAATAAATTTATTCTTTGATGTCTGCGGCCACTGAAAATTTACTATAAATATGGGCTCTAAGGTATACAACCTTGTTGATATTTGGCCGACATTTAACATAAAGTTCTTCGCCTTACGTATTGAATTAACATCGTAATAAAGTTTTACAGTAGTAGGCGAGTAGAGAAGTTGCATTCTCTAGATCGTGATTTTTCTTTACTATATACAGTACAAAATATATCAGATTTCAGCATGGAGAGATCCAATGAAGGAATGATGAAAATAATAACATATATTTTCGTGATTTATATATATATATCTATATCTATACGTCGTGATTTTTGCGGGGCAAGATTAAAACTTGACATTAATCTAGACTCATTGCTAGCTAGACCTACCTAGACTGCTAATCAATGTGCTGCATTATTTTATTTATGTAGGGATGGATATATTATATTAGATTTAGGAGTGTCCTTCGTATCAGTTTCTTGACTATTTCTTAATTTCTCCATTTGCTCCCCCCTTCGATCTCTGCACAGAAAGAAGGCACTGTACATTAATCAATTAGTATATATAGTTGAATCCTAAAGAGTTTTGTCAAACAGTGAACATTGATGGTCCCGAGGTCAGAAAGTATACAATCATGCATTTCATGAAATCTCGTCACCCAACATGATAAGAGTCCATAGTAAACTACAATTACCTACGAGAGATCAAAAGCACTAGTAGTGGTGTTACATATATACGTGGGTTTCTTCTCTTTAAGTTCGGTTGCAAATAACGTGGCGGTAATTGCTAGCTAGGTAGGGAATGTTCAATTAAGGAGCTAATGTTGTCCGCAAAATTGAAATGCACAGGGTTACAAATGTGGCCAAATCTAGGCGAATTATATGTATTTTATTATTAGTTAATATTTATAAGGTATTATAAACCTTTTCCAGTTCAGAGAAGCAATATAATCTTTGGTTGTACACGTTTAGTAATTATTTTACCAGAACCAGTAATTAACAGCACCAACATGGAACAATACTTGTTTTTAATAAACTGCGCGCTATTTCGCATTGGATTCCAATCCTAGTAATTCAGATTCTTTTTAAGTCTTGGGAATTGATTGTGCTGACTAAGAAGAGCTAAGACTTGAAACAATTAACAGCTGGGCTTGTAATATATTGGATGTATCTGAGACTGAGACTTAATCAACTTTGTTGTCACAATGCATGCCTACTATATTTGACGCGGAACTGGTATATCCACATCTCTAAGCAATTCGATGATCGGAATATCCATCATTATTGATGAAATTGTTTGCTTTGTTTTAAAAGACATTGAAGGATACATATATGTATATGGTCAGTGCGCTATATATAACTGGTTAAGAGGTCAAAGGATTAGTAATTAAACAAGCATACTTTGTGCACCACAAACGCCTTCTTTTCGTCTGTGATATTGATTGAAAACCAACGGTTTGAAAAATGCTTGCGTACCCTAAAGTTGTGTGCTAGGTCATTGTTTGCTTGCATTATCCGTTTGGTAGAAATCATTATATGAGTCTTACTTGTCCAAGTATACAGTTTCCTGTCACTAGCCGTCCTATATATGACTTGGAAAGTCTGATCTGGCCATCTAGTTAGTCTCTAGAGATAGTCTGAAAAACAAAGACAGTACAATAAGAAGTCGTCATTAATTAAGGGTGCTTTTAATTATCTTTAATTTACATCACCATTTACCACGTACATACACCCGCATATAGAGACCTAGATCTCAATTCTTCGTTAATTTTCTCAAAAGGTCAAAGACGAAGCTATATAGATTGTCTTGCATTGTATAAATATATGGTTGATTACAGTTGTACCACTATTTTAGTTGTAAATATTTGCTGACGACTGTGGTAAGCCATGGTCATGATTTGTTAAAAATGGTTGACACTTAACCTAGTAACAATTTCAAATTTAGGGCCCATTAGCTTATCCTTTTGGCAAATCTTCCAATATTATGCAATGAGTGCGCCAAGAATGTCACTATCTTTTATTCAAATCTGTTTTTGCTCTATGATTTTGGGGTATGTACATAACAGAAGCCAGACATCTCTTAATCTTAATGCTAATTAAAATTAACTGGGTGTGTGCATGTTTGAAGAGGTTCCCCATAGGTTAGAGCCATTAGTAACCGTATTTTTAATTGCTTAAAAGAGCAGGGTCATAAAATTAATAATGAGCTCGCCAGATATGAGAGGACATATTAAGCCTGATATCGCCCTGTAAAGTGCAAGGGAATATCCCCAGCACAGAAAAAAACACTGGAGAAGAATCCTGCTATGTAGAACCAAGATATATTTGAAACTTGACAATTTGTGAGTAAGCGAAAAAACAATTTATTTATATATATATATATATATATATAATTCTGTCAGTAATTGTCAAATGAATGTCGACGACGGATAATATTAATAATAAGAACCAACGTATGTCCGTGATTGAAGGTCCTATAGCCAGGGCACGCCTTAATCCTGACAATAGCCAAACGACGACTAGTGTTTTGTTTTTGTAAATTAGAATATTAATAATCAAATCCTTGTGCATTAGCTTATTGGAATAGCGTTTATTTGTTTATAAACTGATTATGACACTCACTAACATCAAATATTCTTCAGACATTGCCTGGCTGTTTTGTTTTAATTGTTAATTGCTTCACAATTGATGACCCCACAACAAGATTCTAATATTCCTCCGTTATTCCTTTTCTTAAAGCAATTTCTCTCCATCAGCTATATATATATATATATATATATATATATCAGTGGATCACTTGCTCCATTTCTGAAAAGAGCAGAGCTATGGGAGGCCTGTTATTTATTGGGCCGAATTAAGCCTGTTTGATGGGGCCGAAATAAGCTTGTCTCTCCTTTAGAAGGTTCAGGCCCATTTTATTTTGCCCAACTTTGTTGGTCTGCTAAACCCTAGACAAGGGAAGCATGGATGGGTGAGAGGTTGACGATATTGCCAGGCGCGAGTCTACCGTTCTACCGTTGAAGCCTTCTTGTCAATGGCGTTTTTGCCTTCGCTTCCAATTTCTTCAACTCCAAAGTTTCGGGTATGCTTGCAATTCCTGTTTCTTGTTCTTTCTCCTGTAGCTTGCATTGTTTGTCTTTTTTCCCACTAATATGAAGTGAGCAAAGCATCTTCTTTTGAAGGCGAAAAGATGTGTAATTTATATTAAACGTCTCCGGAACTTGATTGCCAGTGGTTTCTTCCCTTGATCGAACTTAGAGAATCATTTCTTCTCCACGGTTCCTTTTTTTCTGTTCTGTTTTTCTGCCTTTTGTTATATCTTCTGCGAGGAATGTTATATATTTGCATTTAGAGTACAGGAGGAAAGGAAGAGGATGAGAAGGAAATAGCTTATACCTCACTTCTTTGGAAGTTCTAAAGTTTTATAAAACGGAGATAGAACAGATTCTGCTTCCCCCTTTTTTAACATTTAGCTTTCCTCAGAGTTGGAAGTTCCCCACTGTCTTTCTCTTCAACCATCAGAAATCACCAAAATGAAGCTGAATTCTTTCCGACCAAAGAAATATGTGATAAACATGCATAAATTGATATCATACTTGATACAATGTAGAGCGAGTAAGATAATAAGGGACTATGTTTTTGTCCATGTCTGATAAGATTACCTGTTAAAACTGCGTATCTGTGTGACAAACCGAAGAAAAGTATGTTTGGATTTGTATTTTGCATGTTTATCACATATTTCTTTGATTTTCTTTTTTTTTCAATGCATGATGTATGTGTACTGGATTCTTGTTAAGTTGTAATTTCCATAATTATAATGTTAAACAATGCGAGCTGTCAACCAAAATGTTGTTAGCATAACTTTAAGTCGAGATAATTCTGCTATTCATTCCTCATTGACAATTTTTTTTTTTTGGGGTGCTTTGGATAGATTAAGTTATTTCTTGGCCAAACATGTCAACTCCCAAGATGCTCAGCAATACAACTTCCCCAGCAAATACGCCATGCCAGAACCTGTTTAATGAAGATCTCAATGACAGATCATAATGAGCCTGATGAGGTCAAGTTGCAGATTGGAAACATGAAAGAGAAGCTTACAGAAATGTTGCCAATCTCAGTTCGGGAGTTCCCTTGGAGTAAAGCCGAGCATAAACTTGTAGATAGGTTGATTTCTCTTGCAAGAGAGGCGTTGAAGTGGGCCATGGTTTTATATTTTTTCCTTGGCTCTATGTCAGACATTGTATATACATTATCTATAAATCGTGAGCTAGCAATTCCTGTGGGCCTCTTGATTGGCTGTCTCATGGCTGACTTTCTGAAGGAGACATTGCAAGAATTGTTTGGCATCTCTGAGGTATATCTTTAATCTTTTTCATGTTGTTAACTTCCATTGTTGTTTTTACTCGTTACAATTGATTTTTGTGATTGTGTTTTCCACTGCTTGTTACTTGACAGGATAAAGGTTTGAACCAACACGTTTTGGGGATGTATTGCTTTTTTGTGTTCGTGAAGATCATTTCTGCATGCTTTGGAATTCAAGCTCGGGTTTTTCTTTTGCACGTAGCAAATGGCGGACTGATGCAGGCACTGTGGTATTGGAAGAATTCGAGGGAAGAAGGAAAAAATCGAGAGGATGGTAGTTCTTCTCCCTCAGGCTTGGAGGCTTCATGATAATCTATCCAAATATCTTGTTTTTGATAGAGCAAAATGGTGCTTGCAACGTGTGTAGCCAACCTCACTTAGAGAGATGAAGCTTTGTTGTTGTTGTTATTTGGAAAGGCTTCATGAATTGCAGGATAGGATATATGCGGATAGTTCAATTTTTGAGTTCATCCTTGTACAGGTAGCATCCTGGGTGCAAGCACCACCATGATGCAAATACAAACTACCTTATCCATTGCATCTTGCTCGTGATAAAATTAAAAGGCTTGTGCCTTTTTCACCTCCCCGCCACTAGCTCAGAATTTCACCCCCCTTACGATTTAACCACTTCAACTGGCCACTTGTTCTGGCTGGCCGATGTGTGTTTGCGGTATAATCTCAAGGAAATCAACTCTATGCTTCCCTTGCCATGGAGTTGATGTTGCTTTTAACTTCAAGGTTGAGCAGATTGATGAAAGATAACTACTTCTTTCTTGTTGTTTGTCTCAAGGAAATTAGCCCCGTTGTATTTGTTGAAGTTGTGTGAACTTAATTTGGTAGTTAATGCACTCTTAACAATGTTCATATGGATGTCAAGAAAAGTTGCAGAGCTCTTTTCAACGTTTGAAATGATAGCTTCCCCTGTTTTATTCGCTGATTTCAACGCCGGCGATTATAGTTCTACACTTTGTTGGGCTATGTTCCCAGCTGAATTCACTCTAATTTCAGAAATGAAGAGGCAAATTAAATTCGAAATTGGATATCAAGATTAAAAATTCTGGTTTGGAATTAAACAGTCAAATCGTTCACCTGCCACTCAGGATTGATTTGGGAATTACAGAATGGAAGGGCTTCAGACTCAGTAGCCTACTAATCTTTTAGGCTACATGAGAAAGCTGATTGTGATTTATTGAGCTACCATGGAACAGAATATAGCTACCATGGGAGTGGCTGGAGCAGCCTAGGTATCACGAATGTCGTTTGCATAGGCTTAGCTTCATCTTTTTTCAGGCGAAAATTTGTTCACAATTCAACTAACGAAAAACATACTGTAAACAAATTTAAAGAGTGCGATTAGTCAATTATATATAAGGACGTAGTTACTCCTAGATCAAGGGACGGTCTTTATTTTAATCTCGTTGTATATATAATTAGCAACGATCATACATCCTAATATCCGACTAGGTAAGCTCAAACCTAATCACCACAACCCTAATACAGAAGCAACGAAGCAAACTGCAAATTTGTCACGGGCAACAAGCTTCACGCTTTCTTTTTGTTTCTTTTTTTTTTCCCCCTTCAGAGTTCAGAAATAAGTTTCGGCCTCCCAGTCACAGGGTGGTGGTAACTGGGAAGCACGCCACCGGCCAAGTGATGACTTCTCAGAAGCGGTTGAGCCAGCAAACGCCTTCAACCGCAGCATTGCAACTTGTAATGTGTTCTCAGACATGTCGGCAAAGCACACCCTGAACCAGCCCGGTTCCAAGCAGTGGCACGACGATCCCGGCGATATGTTCAGACCAACCACCGTTAGAATCCTCCTCCAAAGCTCCTTCTCTGCTTCAAAACTGGTATCCCTTAACATGTGCCTCATATCCACCCAGCAGAACAGCCCAGCGTTGCTCTTCAGACACCTAATCCCTGCTTTTTTCAACCCATAAACCAGCATGTCCCTTCGCTTCCTCAGTCTCCTCTGAGTCTCCTTCATATACTCCTCTGTGAATTTATCGTCGGAGAGCAAGTTCGCCAGCAGATACTGTGTCTGAGAGGACACAAGTCCGAAGCTTGACATTTTTGTGGCTGCGTCCACCACCACGTGGTTATTTGAGTAGATCATGCCTACTCGAAATCCAGGCAAGCCAAGATCCTTTGACAGGCTATAAACAACGTGAATGCGACTCCACAGTTCAGCGTCGTCCTTGGTCTTTTCCTTTGCCACTTCCATGATGCTGACGAAGCTGGGCGAGTCGAAGACTGTGCCTGAATAAATTTCGTCACTTATGACGTGAACCTTCTTCTCAACAGCGAAATCCAGGAGAAGGTCCAGCTCGGTTTTGCTCAAGCTTATGCCTAGAGGATTGGAGGGGTTGGTCACCAAGACCCCTTTAACGTTTAGATTCAGTGATAGGGCCAGTTCATAGGCTTGTTCCAGAGCAGAGGGAGTTATTCTGAAACCATTTGAGCTTGAGCAATGTATGGGAACTATTTCGGCCCCAGTCCTCCACTTTAGATCTCTGTCAAATCTGAAAAAACGTACATAAAGTTAATGAGTTACTGGTTCCTTTTAAATTATTGATCAAAGAACACATTAATCTGAAGAGAAACAACGTACGCAGGGTAGTAGGGAGTGGGCACAAGGAAAGCTTCGCCTGGATCAGCAAGGCAGAACATGAGAATCTCATTGGCGGATGTTGCTCCGGCGGTGAGAACGAGTCTGTCTGAAGCAAAGCTTACTCTGTTTCCTCTTATTTTTGCCATGAAGTTCACCAGTGCCTGCTCACAAACAGTAATAATTAAAAAAATGGCAAAAGATCACTTTTCTTTTCCAGGTCTTTGAAGCTTCTGTCCATTTAAAGAATGTTTTTGTGTCAATTTAATTAACCACATATACAATACAGTAAATAAATGGGTCAAATATAAAGTGTAAATTAATTAGGAACTTTCTGCGTAGATCAGACTAGAGGTTAGACGGTGTAATGGGATCTTCGTTGTGCGTCGGCGTCAACTTAATTACTTTATACTATAATAACTCCTTGCATGCAGCAATTAATGACCATAAATTAATATATAAAATAAATATTTCAGAAAAAAATTGAGAATAATTTTATTCCATAAACTTCTGACAAAAATTATTTGACAGAAAATGTTGCAGCATCATAAGCTTTCAATAGACTCTGTTATCAACTTAATCTGACCTAATATCGTTTAGCTCACGGGTGACACTTGTCAACTGACTCATCACCACGACCACCTTACGGACTTTAAAGACGTGTTTGGTTGTCGTATATGAGCGCAATAAGACTACCAAACATGAAGAATAATTCAGCAGACCGTGATTATAATTAGAATTGACTTGACAAAACACTTGTATATGGAGAACTCATTTCTGGTGTATTATCAGTATGAGTATGAGTACGAATATTAGTGGGTTATAAAGAAGTGAGAAAATAGGAAGCTTACGTGCTTAAAAGAGGGCAGGCCATGATAATCCTGGAAGAGAGCAAGTTCTCTAAACACAGATAATCCATTTTTCTTGAGCCCCAGTATGTGGGGGTTTCTTTCAAGCCAGGCCTCAACAATGTCGAATGAGAGCTGAGAAGATGATCCATCATTTCAAAACATGTCAGTTTGTGGGGCTACACATTCGCTAGCTAGCTGCTAGCTAAAAAGAGAGCACATGCACACACATTTATATATACATAGTGCCTTTCAAACAAGGCATTGTCTTGTTTCTAAGAATGTCCACAATATTCTGCTGCGTCCTTTATAGATGTGTCCCCCAAAAAATGGGTTCCTTTTTGGTCCATGTAGAGGAAAAAGGGGCATTGCATTTATGCAACACAGAAAATAAACATAATAATAATGGGGAAAACAGATGTGGGTGTTTGATGAGAAAATGAGCAAACCTGATTCTCTGCGAGTCCCATCTGAATGATTCCTGAAGGATTTGAGATGGGATGATAAGGATTCTTCTCATACTCTTGCCAACCTACAAAGTAAGGAGAGTCTTGGCCGTGAGTCTCTTCACTTACAGCTTTCTTAGACGCCATTTTCATATATATATATATATATATATATGCTGCTCTATTTGTGTTCAGGCAAATTACTAGCTTGAAAGATTAGATGTATATCAGGCTGACATATAAGAAGAAGAGAGATGTCTAGCTAGAGACAAGAGAGAGAGAATGGTGTTTTTGTGGTGAAAAGAATGGCTCCCTAGGGCCGAATATTTATAGGAGGAATGGGATTATGGGATGGATTCATGCATGTGGGTGGAAGAGAGAGGAAGAGACAGCGCGTAGTACAAGATTTATATAACCCCCCCCCCCCCCCCTCACTTTCTCAATATCTCCTTTTTGTAATTTCTTATTAACTTCCATCCCACGTACTTCAGTCTACCATCAATTCATGACACCAGCAAACCACTGGCTAGCATTTCTTCGTTTACTTGATTCGTTGTTTCCACACAATAATTATTCTCCCAATATAATTAAAGCTACTTTATGGCATTTTGCTGCTTGATCCTTGCATATACACATCCTGTGTCATTTCAATTAACTGGCCGCTTCATATATATATATATATATATATAAACCTTCTTATAATTTTTTTTTCAAAAATTATGTCCCTAAGAAAATAATACTCCTCCCGTCCTAAATATAGTAGCTTGATAGTAGAAGGTTAGTTTTGATCATAAATATAAGATTTTAATAAAATTTATCCCTGATATTTATTATTTTTCAAATTAATTTACTTAACTTACAAATTAATCCAACATTACATTAAATGTCAGATGAGTGACATCAGATGATAATAAAAAGTAGGTGTAGGCACATGTGTGAGTGAGTGAGTGGTATCCTTTTTGTTTTCTCTCACACTGTTTTTGTTTTGTTTTGTTTTTTTAAAACTCCCCCTCCCCCTTATGCTATCTAGAATTTTTTATAAGCATTTGTACCTTCCTATTCAATGCAATATTATTCAAGACATTGTTAGTTAGGTACAAAATGTGCACACCTCTTACAGT
The DNA here is from genome assembly GCA_037177275.1 of Acacia concinna. Taxonomy (NCBI): domain Eukaryota; kingdom Viridiplantae; phylum Streptophyta; class Magnoliopsida; order Fabales; family Fabaceae; genus Acacia; species Acacia concinna. The sequence goes on from JBAGKO010000011.1 coordinate 7,786,577, forward strand.
TGATATTTAATTTAAGCCTTAATTTATTATATTGTAATCGACCAGGCCTTCTGCTAATTTTTTTTTTTAAAAAAAAGAATTACAAAAGAATGATGTCAAAACACACACGCGTACCACCTCAAGGAACACATGTGAGAAAGACAATAAATAAGAACAACAAAAAAATAAAAAAGAAATGTTATTAGTAAAGAAAAATTCTATGGAATTTTAACAAACTCATATTCATGTCTAGAACGTTTGGTAAAAAAGAGAAAAAAAATTATATATATCTAGAACCACAGCGATAACATCTACTTTTGTTTTCATTCTTTTCTTCCTCTTCTCCTCTACTTTGAATACTAAATTTATTGTTTTTACACTAAAATATCCGGTTTCCTTTTTGAATTTCGGTCAAATATAATTCCAGTGTCTGTAACACAAAGGGGGAAGATATGATAACAGTTTCCGTAAATCGCGTGTGAACAACTAACGCGATTAAGTAACAAAAAAGAGTTAGTCCCTCTTAATATAAGCAAATCAAAGTTCGAATCTCTACTTAGAGAAGTGATTATATTTAGTATCCGATAATGTCTCGATCTAACAATGTGATGATTAATGTGTTTATAGAAAAAGTGTGTAGTATGATCAAGATTATCTCAATCTAACTATGGTTTGTTTATCAGGAGGAAAATGGAGGGAGAGGGAGAGGTGGGAATTTTTGTATGAATTGGATTTAAGAAATTTGAGAATTAAGATCATAAAATTTTAATAAAAATAACATGTAAAATAAAAGAGAAAAAAATTAATTGAAAACCTTTCACCCCACTTCTCTATTTTTTTTTTAAATCCAATCCATAAAATTTTATTTACCTACTGCCTTCCCTCTAAATCCCTCATACAAAACAAGCCTTAGAAAGTTATAAATATACTTTTCCGTTTGGAAAGATATCTACATCCAATATCTACTAACCAGTGCTGTCTCTTATTGAAAAATACTAATCCCATGACAAAAAGTTATAAACTTCTAACTACACAATAAATTAGATCTTTATATATATTAAAAATAGAAGAGTAGAATTTTAAAGTTGTCAAGCCCCAAAAAACGCAGGAAGTTTTTTCCCTCGTCAATCTCTCACGTAATTGATGAATTACTACCGTGATTATCAATTATCCCACAGAAAACTGAAACAATATTTTTTATCGATAAATTATTTAGTTTTAGTGTCATATAGTCAGTTTTTATGACGGGTAATAAGATGATTTCCTTTTACAATCATACACTGCACGCATGTGAGTTGCACCAGTTTTTTCTTCCAACCTAAGCAATAATAATACCTACAGTATAGTTTTGTGACAGGACATATTAGCAATGATAATATCATTATCATTGGTTTAATAAAGGTTTAATAGTGATTAAAGTAGATCTAAAAAAGGCTTATGCAAGCTGAGGTGGGATTTTGTGTTTTCTTGTCTTAAGAAATTGAATTTTCTTTATCATATTGTTTCTCTTATAAAAGCTTGTATTACATCTGTTAATATACAAATTATATGGGAAGGTAGTGCCACTCAAGAATTTTTACCTTATAGGGCATATGGCAGGGTAATCCTCTTTCTCCATACTTATTTGTTATATGTATGGAGAAATTTGCTCATATCATTCAGGAGGAGGTGTCTATGAGAGATTGGAAGCCTGTTAGACTTTGTAAGGATGGTCATTCACTGTCTCATTTATTATTTGCAGATGATCTTATATTATTGTCAGAAGCTTCAATGGATTAAGTAGAGGTGATTCAAAGATGTATAAATAGATTTTATCATGCTTCAGGACAAAAGATGAGTAATGCAAAAACTATAATTTTCTTCTCTCAAAATGTTAATCATACCTGAGTCCAACAGTTAAGTGAGCTTTTGGGATTTACTCCAACGACGGACTTAGGAAAATACTTGGGGGTTCCCTTACATCATCAAAGAGTTACTAAGGATACATATCGATATGTTATAGATAAGGTAAAAGTGAGACTCAGAAATTGAAAAGCGAATCATTTGGCATTAACATGTAGACATACTTTGGTGTCCTCAGTTATTATTGCTATACCTGTTTACTCTTGCAAGCTGCAATTTTGTTGGCGACGATATGTGAAGAGGTTAAAAGTAGAGCAAGGAGCTTCTTGTGGGGCTTTAGAGAAGAAAAGAAGAAAACTCATCTTGTAGCTTGGGACGTAGTCTGTAAAGAGAAAAGAAAATGTGGGTTAGGCTTGCGTCATATGAAAATGCAAAATCAGGCTTTATGTTTAAAGGGTGGCTGGGGCTTTATAAAGAAGAAAGATAAGCTTTGGGCTAAGGTGATTAGAAGTAAGTATAAATGTGGTGTTGATCTTATGCCTCATATCAACAAATCAAGACCTGGATCCAGATTTCAGAACGGTATAAAAAACAACTGTAATTTATTGGATAAATGCATTAAAAATATTATACTTGAGGATGGACGAGATGAAGTAAGATGAAAACTTGAGCCTTATGGGTGCTATTCGGTGAAATCAGCATACAAATTGATTCATAATAATAACTCTCCTCCTTCTTCAATTTGGAATAAGGTATAGAAATTAAAAGTTTCGCAACGATGTAAGACCTGTTTATGGGCCATATTGCATAACATGTTATTAACAAATTCATTAAGAGTACAACATAGAATGACAGAAGATGCTACTTGTGTAGTATGTGGAGAGGGTATAGAACACTTATTACATGTTTTAAGGGATTGTCCAATTACTAAAAGTTTTTAGAAGAGCATGATTCATGGCAAGTATAGGGTACAATTCTTTAATATAGATTTATAGGAATTGCGTGCTTTAACTTTGTCTAAACCAGTTAGTTCTGTGAAGGACATTAAATAGGCAGAATTTTTTGCCATGTCTTGCTAGTTGCTATGGAAAATTAGAAATGAAAATATTTTTGAAGGGCTTAATGCATATCTTAGCTCTTTGAAGATCCGTGTAGTTGCCATAACTGATTCTATACAAAGAAACAATAAGTGGTGCCAATAATGTGAACTTGCAAGGGAGTCATGAAATGCCTGAGGCTAACTCAGCAACAATCTCCCTCAGGTTATTATAAACTTTATGTGGATGGTGCATTCTCAGAATTTCTCTCCTTGGCAACTTGTGGAGGAAGCATATGGGACCTACAAGATAACTTCTATGGGGGATTCATGATGAGAATTCAGTAGAAGTGATCACTAAGTACTAAGCTATGGGCTGCTTAACTGGTTTAAAACAGGGACATATGGTATAAGGAAGATGGTTCTACTTACAGACTATCTTGATGCCTGGACACTATGTCGAGAAGGATGTACCGAGTTACACATGCAACGAAACTTGGTGTTGGAGATTCAAAATTTATTGGAGCGTAGTTGGCAAGTAGGGATTCATCACATCCCAAGGAACCTAAACCTGGTTGCAGATAATCTTGCGAAAAGAGCACTCAATATGGAACTTGGATTCTACTTGGTAAATAGGCTTGACATTGACTTAGTTGACGTGAAACTGGTTAACAATAGCAGTTTTGTTTCTGTTTGTTTATTTGCTTTCATCATATATAAAAAAAAAAAGAAAATACAAAATTACAATTAGTTAGATGGAAATAGCCAAATATGATGATATCATAAAGTTAATTAAACGGACATTATAAATGAAAAATAAAACAACCGAAAACTTAGTCTACGATGGAGGATGGGTCCAGAGAAATTTATTTATTATTTTGTCTAGTTGGCGGAAATTGAAAGAGATTATTAGTTAGTGCTAACGATTAGCGTAGTAATGTCTGCTGGCTGCGGCCTACCGATAAAGGCTTTGATTACGGAAATCACGAATATTAAATTATTTACATGTGTGAAATTATAATAAGCGTGGTTTTTTATGGGCCAGAATAGTAAGCGTGATTCATGATTCTGTTATAAGTGTTTTGTAATTAATATAAAATATATCCCATGTTAACCAATCAATATCAATAAACTTTTTTTTTGATACATTCAATATCAATAAACTAAACGCATGTATTATATCAATTATATAATTATAGTCTTAAAAAAAATTACTTCCTCTGTTCCTATTTATAATACCATTTTAGAGAATATTAAAAAAATTCTAAAAAAGCTAATTACATTACTTAATAATATCATATGTTGTGTTTGATTACATTATATAGTAATTCATAAATCAAACAATATAATTTGAAGAAAAATGATAAACTTTAATGTCTTAAAGTAATATAATTAGCTTTCTTATGCTTTTTTTAGGATTCTCCAAAAGTGTCTTATAAATAGGAATGGAGGGAGTATATAATTATAGTGTTAAAGGTTGATTTGGCATGCTGGAGTATTTTTTTAAGTGCATCTAATATCCTAATTAAAGAGTTCAGAAAAAAAAAATCCTAATTAAAGAGAATGATGCATAATTAATAATAATTTTTTTTAAGTTCATCCACATCATGAGCCAACTTTAAAAGGAACAATTATTAAAATCTATAACGCGATTCAAAATGTTAGTAAGAAGCAATAAAAATGTGACTTATATAATACGTTGTTTTCAATTATAATTTATCGCAATGAGACAATAAGTGAAATGAGACAATAAGTGAAAATGTATTTAACAAAGGTAAAAACGAAAAGATTAGCTTAACAATTCAAACAAATATGATTTATTCCTTATTCTTCCCTAGTCCCTAATTATAACCTTCAAATTGCTGATTTGTCTTTAAAATTAGTTAAGCTCTGTAAATATGTATTTTTTTTCATACCATCTCTCTCTCTCTCTCTCTCTCTAATCATTCAGTATTCAATACCATGTCCTTATTTGCAAAGAGGATTTGGCAAGAGAGAGACAACAAATACAAGGAGTTAAGTGGAGAAAATACAATAAATGTTTTGATAAATCTAAAATGAAACTTATATTTTGGAATACACTCATTTACAAATTTAAAGTTTATATTTTTGGATGAAGGGAGCATTAAGGATCATCCTTGCAAGAGAGAATGTACCTTATGAAAAGGACCCCATTGAGAAATTTTTTATGTATTTGATGGATTAGAGAAAATAGAAAAACTATTATCTCGCGATGTCACCAAATTAACTTCCTTGTATTGAAAAAACATTGATTACATCACTAAAAGCTGCAGACATTTTATTTCATCTAAAAAATTCAGAGTAAGAAAAAGGGAAAAAAATTTGAAATTAAACCACGTTATCTACTAAATTAAATTTCAGTATCTTGATAATTCATCCAATCATGTTCGTTTTGTGATCCATATGATCCCCTCTGCTACTCTTTTTATTTGATTAAGGCGCGATCCACTTCAACATGTTTAATTCTACTATGTTGTGCTTAACGCTTCCTTGTTGTTACAGTAGAAGCTTCATTAAAGAGTTAATTATAATTAACTTGCACCCTTGCCTTTTCTTCTACTCCCTCTAATCATAAACACATCATAACTCTTTGTTCCTGACTTTGCCAAGAAACCAGATTTTTGAAATGATAGAAAATGATCAGTCTCTTACAAGTTACAATGACAGGGATCACTGGCTGAAGTGGATTTTAATTCTAACTAAATCAAAATACAGGTTCAAATATCTGTATAGTAACGTTAATAAAATACATATTGCCACATAAGTAGTCCTACTTAAATGCCATCTGGATAGTTTTTAGGCTTGGATAGATGTCGTTATTGAAACAGCTTATCTACAATTCGTAACTAAACGCAAGTTTGAATCCCCTCGAACTCACTTGAGGTGAGAGATTAAAACCCTTTATGGAAAGATTGTCTACAACTTGCGGAAACCCTTCACAGCAGAGAGTAGAATGCGTGTATCAGTTATGGTGAGGCAAATCTTGTGGCTGATGATGCTCTACCTAAAAACTAAAGAGGCGCTCCTATATAATATATATATATATTTATATATATATGTAAACTCTATATATATGGTTCTTCTTGTTCTGTTGACAGCTAAGTATTTGCATGTGTTGATTTTATTTCATCAAAAACAAAAAGATAATTATTTACTTGATTAATTGATTACATCTTAGATTCTCAAAATTGATTATTAAATAACCCATTTAGTGCCTAGATTTTCTTTTTTTAAAAATATAACAAATAGAAAATTAGCCTCACCGCAATCCTTGCCAGAGCAGTGACAACTGGTTCATTTCTTATGGTCGAAAATTAACCAGGAAGCCATGCTAGATCTAATTCTTCGGAACAAACACTAGCAGCTAGCATTCCCTAAAATAAATATTATATATATAAGAGCAGAATATCACTGACTAATAATCTGATTTAGACCACCACAAGAAGAAAGCAAATTGAAAGCTCTCTCTAGCTGAAGAAAGCTCCAGCATTTTATTTGCCCATCACATCGCTGGAAATTACCTCGTACATTGGGTTCTATGAAACCCATAGTTTGTTTCTGTATTATTTTGTCTGGATCAAGAGCTACGTACGCAGGGTGTCATAATAAGAAAGCACAATATGCCGTGCTCTGCCATCAGCATGATACTTGTGCAAGTTATAGCAGCAGGGGCGCAGTTACTGTCGAGGGTGATTCTAACTGAGGGTACTTTCACTTTATCCTACATTACTTATCATTACATTGTTGCCACTCTCTGTGTTGCCCCTTTTGCTTTCTACTTCGAGAGGTATATATGTTTTTTTCTTCCTCCTTCCTTCTATCTCCCATATATCTGTTTATTAATTTATCTATTCTTTTTATATCTTTATGGAGTGTTCCTTTTCGATCGATATTGTTTTCTTTTTTGCAAAATGTTGTGGTGCAGACGCGACAAAAAGAAGTTGGATAATTGGCCGGTCTGGTGGTGGTCTTTTCTCACTGCCTTGGTTAGGTAATTAAATCTGCAAGCATTTTGGTCTATCTTCTAATCACAATATTTAATATAGTCATATAATAGTCACCTCTTAAGGAATGTAAGGGTGCATTAGTTATATAAATACATACTTTGCTATATTAACAAAACACATTTCTAACTACAAAGTGCCGCCGTTTTCAGGTTATTATTTGCACTTTTTACCTATTATGGATTACTAGACACTTCAGCAACTTACTCGACCAACTTTATCAGCTTGGTTCCCATATTCACTTTCATAGTCTCCGTCATATTCAGGTATCTAAGCATATATGTGTGTGTACACACAGAGAGAAAATTTTCACGAAAAGCTATGGTAGTATCGTATAACACAATTATATAACCACATAATAAGCATTATTTATCCACAACGGATTGTAGGATGGAGAAACTATCACTAAAAACACGTGCTGGTAAAGCCAAGGCCATAGGCGCAATTATTTGTGTTGGAGGAGCATTAACCACAGGCCTTTATACAGGGAAGAAATTTTATATTGGTCACTATAATCTTTTTTCCTCTCACACTGCTTTGGCAAAACAACCACCAACTCACTTATTCCGAGGCACACTCTTTCTAATTGCTGGTTGTTTATCATATACGGCATGGTTCATCATCCAAGTAAGCTTTCTACCTGTTTTCTTTGGAATTGGTTTCCCATATCTGATTTAGGCCTTCCATATCAGATATGACGGCTCTCATCTCCCTAGCTCTTCCTGCTGAGTTGGGAAACTGGGTCCGTTTTCTTCTCAATACATGAGCTCTCAGTTTAGAATATAAATAATTTTGCATTGTTATGATAGTATTCCCTATTAAATTGTTGTGTTTTGAAATACTAACAGGTGAAGTCGCTAAAGTACCTTCCATTGAAGTATTGGAACACGATGGTAACATGTTTCATAGTGTCAATTCAAGGCGCAATAATAGGGCTGTGCATGGACAGTAGGAAAGTTTCTTGGTCTTTAGGATGGAATACTGAACTCATCGCTATAATATACACAGTAAGATTTATGAACTTAAAATGAATTGAGATTATATGTTTTTATTAAGATATCTGCATTTTTTCTTGTGTATCCTCTACGAATCACTATATATATATGACCTAACACATGAGATTTATTTTGTATATATAGGGGGCTCTTGCTTCAGCTCTCACATTCGTCTTAATAGCTTGGGTCATTCCATTGAAGGGACCTATTTATCCTCCAATTTTCAATCCATTGGCTCTTATCTTTGTAGCCTTTTCAGAAGCTTTTTTCCTGGGTGAATCACTGAAAGTTGGAACGTATGAGTATTGTTATTTTGATTTGTCCTTTCTTAAGATTACCTTTGATATTATTGTCTCAATTTTAATATGGGATTCACAAGTCTAATAATAATAATAAAAAAAAAAATCTCTGGGCAGCTCGGTGGGCATGGCTTTAATAATATGTGGCCTCTACTGCTTCTTGTATGGTAAAAGAAAGGAGACACAAGACGTGGCTCAAAAAAAGGAAGCAACTAGTGAAGTTTCGACACCAATGGATTCTACTAGTTTGCAATCAATTGAAGTGACTGCAAGTAATAATCGAAGAATTCACGAGACACAAAACGTGGCCCGAGCAAATCAACATCCTTAATCTTTTATGTTTTTGGATCATAAAGCCCCCGTTAGTTTTTCCGTTAAACTTATTAGCATGAATAAGAAAATTTCACAATGGTCAAAAGTCTATTTTTTCTTTCTCTTTCTTTCTTTCACTGTTTTGATTTTAGCTGCAGAAAGTCACAGCGATTTGGGGGAGAAGACGGAGCAATGGAAGCCCAAAGAATTTATGATTTCTTCATTCCTCTGATGCCATGAAATAGGCAATTCGAAAGTACCTTACAAATTGTCTTTTGGAGGCTCACAAGTTCCTCAACTATAAGTATCTTCTACCTTTAGCTGCGGCGACGACATGCAATAACTTATATGGCTAATGAAATTTCTTCCACTATCAATGGTTTTGAGATTATCTTTTTCAGGGGTTCATCATCGTCTTCTTTTGCGCATCCTGGATTTTGAAGTCCTGGCATTAGATGCAGAAGTTACAAACATGTGCTCTTGGATTTTGGTCAATGTTTTCCCTAGAATCACTTTGTGTGAAGCACTTTGAATTTGAAGAAAATAAAAATAAAAATTACATTTTCATTAGCCAATATTCAAGTTTGGTAAAATTATCAGCCAGGTGAGATGCCACAAGATCTCATTAATATGGTGTGGCAATTTTAGCAAGTTATTGGAGAAAAAAACTAATGGCATGGACTGTATGATAAAATATATATATATAAAAGTTGAGTTTAATTTTAAACTTTAATATATCAGGAGTTATATGATATATATATATATATATCTATATTTTTGCCTTATGGAAATGCATGATGTTGATGTTAATTTAAATATAACTGATAATTTTGAGTAGAGTGATAACAAATTTTTTTTGTTAAAAATGTTGAAACTTTATATAAAATATGAAAAATAACGAAATATCTTGTCCCCTAAAGCTCTCATATTTGCCCATTATGACATGATAGAGAAATTATCTGTGCCGGAGAGCATTAATAATCACTAGCCTGGCCCTTTACATATGAAAGGACCGCCTTTGGTCACGATTATTAGGATGTTGTATATATCATTGCATTTGTGTTTTTAAGTGACGATGATATGGTGGGTATGTTGAAAAAAAAGAGAGCCCTTTTAACAAGCATGCTTAAGATAAAGTAAATAAAAATCCAATGAGTTGGGTTCAATAATTTACTCAGATGAATCACCATTAATGGTCAAAAGGGGCTTCTTTTCTTCAAATATACCATTTACTAGTTTGGATTAGCGAAGGAGATGCTTTTTTTACAATATATAAATTACATATGTGAAATGAATTTTATCTTAATGAACGTATTTTTGAAACACTAACTTAGATAATAAGATGTTGTCACAAAAACGTACAAATACAATGATATAACAACTCAATGCAGTGACATGGGAATATACAGTAAGGAGAGAGATAACGAGAAGCATGAAGGAATATGCTAGCTACTATCATCATTATCGAAATTCGACCACACTAAAGTATTCCTTCAATTCGCACCCCCCATGTTCCTCTCTGATTCCCTCCCCTCTCCAGCTACTTCATCCCATTTTAAATATAAGATACAGCTAATTTTTGTTTTTGAAAACATTAAAGAAATTAAATAAGTTACTTAATCATATTATATACTTCCTCTGTCTCAAAATATAAAAGATATTTAATCAAATCTTTTAGTTCAAAGTGATAGTAAAGAACAGTAAGTATATTAGAATTGTTACTCATTTTTATTAAAATACCCTTAGGGTGTGTTTGGTATGAGGGGATGGGAGGAGAGGGGAGGGGAATTAGGGGATTTTGCTCCCATTTCCTTGTTTGGATAACAAAAAATTTTAGGAGGGGAGGGAAAATTTTTCAAGATTTTCCCTCCCCTCCAAAATTAGGGGAATTTGGAGGGAAAATGTTATATTTTGGCTTCTATTAATTAATATGAATATAATCTTTACTTTTTTTAATATGTATAGGTTGTCTCCCTTTTATATTTGTGTTATACATTATTAATATCATACTGTATTGTATTTTTTTTACCGCTCTATACATATTTTTAATAAAAAACAAATTAATACACATATTTTTAAAGTTGCTGGTAAAATTTTTTTATTATATGATAAATATTAATTCTTCTTTATATACTACATTTAAAAAACTTTTATATTAACTAGTGTTTATTTTATTTTCTATTGATTAAATTCTTATGTTATTGATTATTTTTTTTTTACCTTATCAAAATCCCTCCCCTCCCCTCCATTTTTATCCATCCAAACAAGGTAAAATAAAATTTTTCTCAAACCCTCATTTCCCTTCACCTCCTATTAAAATACATCCCTTCCCCTCCTCTCCCCTCCATTGAGCCCCTCTTCCTTCTGTTTCCTCGTCCTCTTCTCAAGTTGGCAGTGGAGTGTAGATGAGAGAGTGAAGGAGCAAGAGAATCTTGGTGGTGGCGAAGGTGATGAGAGAGTGAAGTGAAGGAGTAGGCAGTGGAAATTGAGTTTTGCATAGGAGAGAGAAAGAGGGTGAGGAGGAGGAAGAGAGATAGGGAATGAGAAAGGAGGGGCATTTTGGTAAGAATACCCCAACTTCAAAAGCCCAATTTCCTACCATATGACCTATCCGTCTTTTGCAAGTATTAACAGACTCCTTTAGAACTTTTTGTAATTCACATGGTATTTATATATCTTTTTTCCTAAATAAAAAGCATTATTCATAAATGATAGATTGTGTTTTATTTCAAGTTTAAGGTGTACAGACTGCTGAATGATGACTTGTAAATAGTAAATAGGTTAAGTGCATGTTTAAAATAATTATTAGAGCTAACATTTGGTAGCCCCCACAGAATATATATACTGTATATATATGTGGATTCCCACATGCAAAGAGCTAAGCTTAGCTTCCACACTTTATTTTACTCCATGTTGTGGTTAATATAATACATGTTTGGGAATTATAAATATAATACTACCCTTAGTCCTAATTAAATATAAATTTAACTTTTTTAAAAAAGATTGAGGAAGCTAACATAATTACTTTAAATCATTTATGTTTTTTTTGAAAACTAATATCTTTGACCTAAAAATTAATGTATAATATAATAATACACAATATATGATATAATTACATAACTTGTTTAGCTTTTTTAACCTATGTCAAAAAAAAATCAACTAAATATTATATTTAGTGTGTATTTGAAATAACTTATTTTGATGTAATAAGCGACTTATCACGGAGTACGAAGTAAATATGTAAAATGGGTCTTTCTCATACTTTGTACATAAGATCTTATTTAACTAAAATGCCATACCAAAACCATAATCAGTACATAACTTTTTATAATTTACCTTTATTGATATTTCCCAACAATAATAATAAAGGAGGGGAATATGAAAATTAAGAAAGACGATTGGAATATTATAGAAAATATATCACATTAGTATTAGCTAACTCAATTAACTTTTTTAATTCAATCAAATAAATTAAATATATCTTATATTTTGAGAAAAGCAAAAATAATAAGACAAATATCCTTGCTTGCGTATCCCAATGTTACTAGATCTCGACTTACTCTTTATATATTTCTGCAAATATCTTCCCACGAATGCACGGAAGGTGAAAGTGTGAAACAAATGGCGGCTTTACAAAATTTTGCTTATTATAAATTTATACTAATATATAGCATCTTCAATTGAAACACTATATCAGCTGCTTGAGCTTTATTCGGAAATCAGAATACATACAAAAGAACGCGGACGACGTCATACCATTGTACATCCACCATAAATAAATTATATACTCCCTCCTATTCTAATTATAAAAGTTTATTGATTTTTTTTAGAGAATTTTAAAAAAAATCATAAAAAAGTTAATTACATTATTTTAATAAATTAAAATTTATCATTTTTCTTTAAATTATGTTGTTTGAATTGTGAGTTAATATATAATGTAATAAAACACAATATATGATATAATTAAGTAATATAATTAGCTTTGTTATGATTTTTTTAAGAATATTATAATTAAGATTGGAGGGAGTACTACATGCATCTAAATCTAGATTTTCCACGATCCACTTCTAAACAT
>JBAGKO010000011.1:7799239-7819397 GCA_037177275.1 Acacia concinna
GGTTGGGAGGGGAAGGGAGGGAAAATCTTGAAAAATTTTCCCTCCCCTCTTAAAATTTTTTGTTATCCAAACAAGGGAAAGGGAGCAAAATCCCCCAATTCCCCTCCCCTCCCCTCCCCTCATACCAAACACACCCTTAATCACAGAGTCCTAAGTAACCTTCTTTAATTTCCTTTGTGAAGCAGCTGGTTTATGTTAATCCACATAAGAACAATGAGTTTGACAATTATTTGAGTGGCTTCCTCCATGTGCCCATCCTCATGTAGCTTGATAAGAATTTGCTTGAGTCAAACCTTAAAGGCAGGCAATGTGTGAATCGGTAGAATAATTGAAAGTGCACCAAAACATACTTCTCTTGAGAAAGGGCGAGTGATCAACAATACTCTAATGATTCATTTTGATTACAGCTAAATAAACACTTACCTTGAACAAATAAATGGTGTCTATTAAGAATATCTACCGAAGGAAAGGCATCATTCAAAATCTACTAGACTAGAAGACACCCTTTAAAGGTAGAGAAATATACCATAAGAATTTCTAGAACTCGTCATAATGCCTCAGATTGGATGACGACAACATTTTTTCAAAAGCCATAAGAAGCCTTATATTCTTCTAAAGGACTAGATAACCAAATTAATTTATCATGACCATTCATGAAGGATACATGAATCTATAAAATAGACTTGTAAACATGTGGAGGATAGACCTCATTTACTAAGTTATGATTCCACCTAACTGGACACCAAGAAGATGGAAGGTGCACTAATAAATCTGAAACAATTCTTAACAAATAAGAGCTAAGGGATTTTGAACGCATTGGCAACTACGAAGAGTAATTGATAGAAATGGAGTTTCCAGATCTGACTTTCCAACCCAAATGATTAGTGATTATAGAAGCGCGTTGATAAATCCCTTTCCATATCCAAGAAGAGTTATAAGGTTTCTTTACTATAGGGTTTCCTTGTACATCTATATATTTAAGCTTTAAAGTTTCAGCAAGGAGAGAGCTAGGATGAACATTGACGATTCTCCATATTTGTTTTGCAAGAAAGGAGTCATTGACTTTAGGGATAGGTTGTAAACCAAGACCTCCTTCTGAGAGAGACTTGAAGATATAATCCCTGGTGGCCAGATGAATTTTGTTCTTACCCCCAATAGATCCCCAGAAGAAATTTGCATATCTAGTATAAATTCTATTACAAATGTGCTGAGGAAGCTTTTGTCAAGAGATCACATATTGAAGATTTGCCCTATATAGAACTGTTATAATCAAGATTGATATGGATGCTTGAGAAAGAAGCCTAGTCTTTCATGCTACTTTTCGTCGATTCAATGTATTAGTTTATTGTTGGTAAACCACTTCCTACCGGGATCCACCCAAATTTCTATACTTTCCAAGTCTATCAAAATATTTAACAAGCTATTGAGCAAAGTGTGTTTTTTTATCATGAGAGAAATTTGGACTAAAAATGAGAGAGGACTTATGTAGATTGATTTGTTGTCCTGACCATAAGCTTTATAGATGCAAAAAAAGCTTTAATTGAGTTAAGGCATTGGTCAGTACCCTTAAAAAAGAAAACAAAATCATCTATATATAGTAGGTGAGAGATTGGTTGAGAATTACTGTTGACTTTGATCCCTTTCAGATGTCCAGAGTGTTGAAAAGAATTTAAGTTAAAGACATAACATATTAGCAGTCATGATAGAGGATCTTCTTGATGAACTCCTCTTGTTGGAAGAATTGATGAGGTAAGTTGACAATTGATGACAACATGATATTGCGCACTTGCAACACATTGCATGCCTAAAGCTATCCAATTATCAGGAAAGTTCATAAATGAAATTCTAAGAAAGGGAGTTAATAGCTTTCAAAAAATCAACTTTAAGAGCTATTAATTTCCTTTTTTTCCTTTTCTTGTAGAGTGGATTTAATTCATTAGATCAAAAACTAATATAATATTGTCAAAGATGACTCTTCCCTTCAAGAAAGCACAATGAAAAGGTGCTACATAGCTGTCAAGAATCTTCTTCATCTACGTAGAAATGACTTTAAAACTAATTTTGCAAACCACGATGTAAAGGCTTATTAGTCTTAGACCCTTAAAATTTTGCATATCACCAGACTTTGAAATCAAAATGATATTTGTTTTATTAAATGCCTTTAGCAGAACCTCTTTCTAATTCTCATAGAGGTCGCATCATTATTAACAAATCAAATTTAACAAGTTCCCAATATTTCTAATGAAAATGGGCACAAACACCATATGAACCAGAGCATTATTCTTCAGTAAAAGAGAAAACTGCCTATTTAATTTCAGACAAATTAAAAGACGAGGAAATTAGCTCATAAAATGCGCATGAGACAAGACACGAAGTGATACGGGATCAAGAGCTAAGATTATCCGCTTAAGAGAATTTAGGTCCAGATAAATTGAGTCTGTTTGGGAAACCTTCAAATTTAGGTTTCAAACCTAATTTTATGCAAGTCGAGATAAAACTTTTCTCACATACTTACTTTAAAATCTATAAAACTCATTCTCAAAAGTTAATCCAAACGTATCATAACTTATTAATTAAGAGTAGATGTGTGAAACTTACATTGTACGGTGTATTAATTAATTACCTTAGCTAGCTAGATATTGACTCATTCAAAGTCCAGTTAGGCTTCAGACTACTCCGTCCATCTAATCACTTCTCACGTTGCGGCCTCCACCGAAAACAACATACACGGTTTACAGTTAATTTACCACATTCACATAATAAATTAAAAATATTAGAGTATGATATATTGATATATAATCAAACATATGAAAACAGATATTTAATTAAATTTAAATCGTAACAATTCAAACTCGAAGAAATTGAATAAAATAAAAAATATCATCTAATTAATTAACACTCAACTTTTAGAGGCTTGATTTCATCGTTTAATTCATGTTAGACTTATTTTGTTTTTCATTAACTTCAATAAATTTAGTCATTTAAGCAAATTTAAATTGCAATTTATTTTTGTTATCATATGGTTTGAATTTGGTGTATAGCTGCCTATGCCCATCCGAGATTAAAGTCCTATTTTGATAGCTTGCAATAAATAAGTTAAATAGCATGCTAAAATAAATTAATTAGCCAGCATGCTTGTATGACTGAAGAAATAATGTTGAACAATACTACTACTTCGTATAGAATTAATTACAATTCTTGAATTAGAAATAATCAATTCCCAACGGGGAAGTGTATTAAAAATAAAAAGTATCAAGTGATAAGAAAATAAATATAAGTATATCTTAAGGTGTAAAGGGTAGTTGTTTGGAGAAAACAAGTGAGATAATAATGGTGAACGGTTGACTTAGATCACATTGAAGTGTTTACTATCATACATGTTTATTTGAATGCCCTAGTGATGAAACGATCAAATGTCTTCCAAAGGAGGCTCGTCTTCTAAGAAAACTCATCTGACTAAACCATCGGAATAAATATAAAACTAGCAAGGAGTAAATTATACTATATTTACCAAAGAACAAAAAATCGAATTGGACAATGAACTAGCTAATACACTAGTTTAGGGTTTAAAGGTTTAGTCGGGGTCCAACCCAGCCTATAAAAATATTATAATTTAATTAATAATAACAAAATAATATTATATATAGCCATAAAAATAAAAAAAAATGTATGACAAAAAAAATTAAATGATAATAATAAAATAAGTAGCAATATATTAATATATTTTTAAATTTTATATAAATAAAATATAAATATTTTAAAAAATTGCTTAAAATATGTTAGTATAATCTATAACGCCTATAACTATACTACAGTTATCTATCTTATTACTTATTATTGTTGCATAAATCAAGGGATAAATTATAAAATTAAGTTTTGAATTTTAAATCAAAGATTTTTTTTTTAATATAGACCAGTTCGCTGGTTCAACCCCAATCCCCGATTTATTCTTGTTTGGACGGGACAAGTGTGGATTCTTAGTTTCGGTTTGACCCGATTTTTTGTTCTATGATATTTATAGGTTATTATTTTGTGTGAGGATGTTTTTTTGGTGGGGTGGGGGGTTAGCAGTTATTAGAAAATAAGGTTAATGGTTTTTTCTTTTCGTTTTTTTGCCAACAAGGTTAAATGGTATTTAGAAATTAGGATTCGGCATAATTAGGGTGTTTGAAATGTCAACTGGGGAGTAGCGTATGGATTTCAAATATGAAACAAAATTAGCATCTCAGCTATTTCAGGGCTTTTTTATTTAAACACGACAGTAAAAAATTTCACCAAAATGCTAAAAAATACATATATTTATCAGAATATTATACTAAAAATCGTTCTTCTAATAAATAATTTCAATTCTTTTTTCAAAAGTATAAGAGAGAGTAGAGAGGTTTATGGAAATCATTCACACAAATGGTTCATCACATAAACAATATCCACAAATCGTTTACGTTTTCTTTCACCGTCCCCCTTCCCCATGCACCCCTCCCTCACTCTCTCCCCAATAATTTATAATAATGCTTATCTTAAAATAATCACAATGTTATAATATAAATACATTTTTTATTACCTTCATAAATCATAATATAGTATCCTACAAAAAAAAATTATATATAGTACACCATTAATATTTTTTTGTACCAATGGATGTATAATTTAATAATATTATTAATTTTAATTTTCACCAATCCAAACTAACACCAAAATAAAAGGAGATATTTTTATGCATTAAATTTAAAAAGGAGATTGTGATATATCCAACTCCCAAGTCTGTTTCTATTTGCATTTTTTAAATCATTTAAGATTAAAAAAATTTAAAATTAGTAGTTACTGCACATTATGCCATTATATTAAATCCACAAATCTTATTGAAGACGCTTATTTTTTAATTGGATTTTTTTGTGTCATTTATTAAATCATATTTAATGATAATTATTATATATTGAATTATCTTTAATACTAAACATAATCATGAAAATGTAAATAAATTTATTAAAGAAATAAACTTTTTTCACAGCATTAAAAAAACAAACTTTATTACAAAATTTGGTGCAAGCAAAAATAATTAGCTGTCATATTTATCAATTTATTTTTTTCTATTTTGATATTAGATTTTGTGATAATGATGGCCTTTGAAATATACTCCGACATGTATAATTTTACTTTCATTTGGATATGCACATTGTTATGAAGTTTTATCCTATGCGTATCTTCTTTCATTTATTTTTTTTCAATGGTTCTTCTTTCATTTATTTCCTTTGTTGAATATGACTTTATAAAATTCATGCCCTTTTTGGTAACTATATATTCATAAGTACTTTTAAGAAATAAAATCCAGACATAATTACAATTGTTAAAATGACAAGTAACAATTGGTATTAAGCAAAATCATAATGGTGTTCGCTAAAATCATAATGGAGTTATTAATATTAGTAATTTTATTGGCACGATTACCATATATGTATATATATAACAATGTTTCGCTATTAATAAAATTAGTAATGGATTTGACTATTACAGTATCGCAATTACCAACAAATTTTAATATTATTTGACAACATCACTACCAACTAAGCTAATATATTTTCTCTTTCATCTTTTGTCAATTAGCACATTATCGCCATCATCTGTTTCACTGACAACCACTTTAATTGACAAGGGCAGTTAAGTCTTTTTCATATGATTTACAAAACTCAAATCCCCCTAGCCCCTTTATGGGTTTTACAAATCTTAATGGCCTTTTTTAAGTTTTATAATTTTAAAAGGTATTTGAATAGAATTTTCTCAATAAAAAAAAGCACCATATCAATAATATTTATATTTTTCATAAACTATAACTCGTATATTACAATTAAAATACGTAGGACAACTTTAAATTATTGCCATTGTATACTGCATATTGGCATGGTAATAAAATCTCATTATTAATTGGGATGTTTTTTTATGGAATATTATTAATTAGAATGTAATGACTAACTTTTTTACTAGTTGAGAAGCGACTACGAGAGGAAAAAATTAATTTAAGAAAGTGATAATTCTCTAAATGAAAAACTCTCGCTTAAAGCTATTTACCACTCAACTTGTTTGTCGGAACTTTTTATATTTTGTCACGTCTAATCACGCATTATTCGTGCTCTTTCAATGGAGTCCAAAATAAAAATCACGCCTGTTTTTTAACATAACCGAGAAAAAAAAGTGACTTTAATAGCAAAAATGTGATTTTTATTTCTATTTTATAACCACAAGGGCATTTTTATTCATATTTTATAAGCACATGTATACTTTAACATTTAAAAAAATTACTGTTAAGTATTTCTGAAAAATAATCACATATGTAATTTTACACTTTAATCCATTTTTTCAACATAACCAAAAAAAATGGGACTTTTCTATTAATTTGAAACCAAAAAATACATAATTTAATTTAAAAATTTAAAGTCAAATGACAACGGTAAAGAATTATATAAAATTTAAATAATTCATTTTGAAGACACATTATATTAACTATTAAGAAAGATATAATTTAAAACGGGAAAATAATAAAATGGAAGGAAAGGACAGGAGTCGAAAGTCAAATCAGGGGAGTGGGTGGGGCCCAGTGGGGAGGAGAGAGCCGGAAATAGCGAGCACGTCTGAATCACAGAGGGCACAAACAAAGCACTCGACTTTGGTCATATTCGTGAATTACACCGTACTACAATTGTGTCCTAATCTCAAGTCTTTTCATCTAAAGGATGTTACTCTGTCGCCCCCACCACACTCATCTCCCTCTCTAGAGTCTCTTCAATTAATAATACCTAATCCCAAAACTCTATTCATATGCTCCACCACCAACATTATATAGCTAGCTCCGTTTTCATCTTACTTTTTGGCCCCTATGGCCGTAATACGGGTTATATATATTGCTTCCAGGTTTCCATTGTCAATAAGCTTAGAGTCAATGGTAAATTCGAACACCATTTTGACAATGCCTCCTCTTGGGCTTTGGTGTTTAGTCCTTTCCGTTAGAAGTTGCTCCCATGTTTATCCTCACTTTCATCCACATTTTTGGAAGCAGCCAATTCTTCAATCCCTCATTATTCCCCTCTGACGTTACCCAACGTTTTCTTGGGGTCGGGTCCATTTGCACGTGAATCGCGGAGCCTGCTTCAACAATGTTAATAGCTGAATTAACGAAGTCCTGAGAGAAGTGTAAGAGCAATTTACTTGCTGATTAATTAATATTGGTGTTATATGCGTGGGACAGATGTCGACCTTGTAATGGAGGAGGCGTACGTAGTAATGATGGCTCTGCATAGTACTTCAGAGTGCATGGCGATGGACCACTGGGATGGCGTTTGGCTCGCCGGCAATGTGCAATTCGATCGGACTCAGACCCGTGTCGGCCGTTCTTTGTTCTCTTCAAACACAACATGCTCACACTCACATAGTGACTCTGTTTGACAACATGGCTTACCCTGCTTATATATTCCCTACACTTCGCTTTTCTTTTCATATATTCCCTCAGTTCTTAATCATAGATCCCATTAATTTTTTTAAAGAATCTTAAAAAAATCTTAAAAAAACTAATTATATTACTTAATCATATCATATATTGTGTTTTACTATATTATATATTAATTCATAAGTCAAACAATATAAATTGAAAAAACAATAAATTTTAATATCTTAAAATAATGTGATTAATTTTTTTATAATTTTTCTAAAGTCAATAGAATCTAATAATTAAGAATAGAAGTAGTATATTATTATACAAGACAACATGCATGATTAAGAAGTGCCTATTTAATATATATTACTCGTCCTTAATATAAAATTTAATTTACACTAGAAACTTGAGGCAGCACTTCATGTCATCCTTAATCAATATTATTTCTCTATCCTAAAATAGGACACTTACATCTCCGCCATATTCTTAACATTATCATTCGGTGTTCAGTTTTAGGCCTGTGGGTGACTTTCCCAATAGAGATTAGAACTTGAGACCAACCTAAAGGATTTGATGAATTGTTTTTGTAAATCAGTCAATTATCTAAATATTTTGATCCTAAATAATTATGTAGTTTATGATAAACTTAAATAATTTTAGTGGAATGGACCTAATTAGAATGCAAATATGCAATACGTTGATACCTAAATGAAATTAAACTAAATAGATGAGATACGCAGCTGACTCTAAAACCTATATGAGAATGAGATTAATTTATATTGATAAAATTGTGACTTTGGCGGTTTTTAGTTTTTTATGAAAAGAGAATGAAGGTCTTAAATAAAAATATTAATTCAAAAGGTGGGATTTGATTCAGTTATAATGAAAAGAACAACTTAAGATTTACATGAAGTTAACTTTCTTTACCCCAAATTGATTAATCAGGCCAAAGGGAGATTGATAAAAATACTAGAATTAATAGAATTGATCAAAGAATTAAAACTGATTAACCCTCAATTCCAATAACACCTATAGAGGCAGGAAAATGAGTTGCCCCGTTTAGGCTTGGCTCCCAAAATATATTGTTATTTTAAAGCTAGGCCCGATCGCAGGCTTGAGTCCGCCCATCGGGCTTTAACAAAAAAATTATTTTAAAAAATTCTCTTAAAAAATTTTACTTAAACATAAAAATTTTAACATCAGATATTTTTAAACTGTTAGATGTTTTATTTTTTAATAAATAGAATAAATCATTATTTGTCTTAAAATAAAATTTTTCAAGAGATGGAAAGTTAACCTTCTCATTTTTCAATTTATGTTATTAATTTTTCTTTTTCTTATACTTTATAAAGCATTTAGACCTCCCCAAATGTGAGTAAAATATTATTCTTTGTTAATCAAAATTAAGTTAAAATATCAAACACAATCTATGTTCACCAAAAACAAAAACAACATACACAAAATCAAAAGACTAGTATCTACAATGAAATATATAATTAGATGAAGGTATAAACTATAAACTAAACATTATCATTTTCATTGGTTAATCACGCCTTTTGAGTCGAACTTCTAAGATTCTAGCTTGTCTCTATTCGACTTGGCTCCCTAATGTCCAGGCTCTCGTCCTAGGGTTGTCTGTCACTTGGATTAGGTTCCAGTGGCGTAGAAGCGATATTCTTTGGCAAGAGTCTATATTTATGTAGTGAAAAATCCTTCTCCGTTTGGGTCAATAATAACGTACCTTAGAATTGGACCACCAACAACCTTGGGATTAGGGGTCTAATTGGCTCTCAATGCCTAGAGATGTTCAGACGTTTGTGCGCCATTGCCTAGTTTATCAACATGCCAAGCCTTCTCAATTGCATCCTTCTGACTTATTAAGCTCTCAATATATACTCACCATTATCACTATCATATTATCACTATTATCTTATATCGATTGTTTTTTTTAAAATATAAATAGCTCTAAATAGGTCGCGGGCCATTTAAACCCGACTCTATTTTCAAACTTTAAATTACAAGCTAAACCCGATTTTCTGGGTCTACACCTAATCCACTATAAAACTTATAATGAAATAAATACTGGCTAATTAAATCCATTAAAACCAGTTAAAATAGATTTAAGATAGTTCTAAGAATCATATTCACAATTGTCTAATTGAATAACTAGAGAACTAAAGCCAAATTAAACAATTGTGAGGATAACCAAAGTGACCATTAAATTAAAAATGAGAATTCAATTAACAATCTAACTGGCAATCAAAGGGTTGCAAACAAAAATCCCAACCACCGTCTCAAGCACACATAAATTTCAAATTTAATTCAAAAAGATAGATGTCTATTATTATTCTCAAGAAAAAGAATTTAAAACTATCTAAAACTAGATAATCTTAATTATTCTTTAAAGAGATTGATAAAAGAAAGACGCTCCCTTGTTGTCCTCAAATACAAGTCCCAGCTCTAGTCTTTTACATGCTTCTTCCAATAAGTTACCTCCCTAAATTAAAGAAGCTTAAGCTGCCACGAGTTTTTCTTGGCCAAGCTGATTCAGGCGAGACACGACTATTGGTGAATGTGTGAAGTAATTAATGGATGAACAATCTTGCTTCTTGTGTGGCTGTGTGTGATTAATGGAAGGGAGAGTAAAATAATAGTTGTGGTGAATGGTGAGTTTTGTGCGAGAGAAGGGAGGGAGGGAGGTCGTGATGAATAAGGGGAGAATGTGGGGCAGTGATGATGGATGAAAAATCTTTTTTTCTTCAGCCCTCTATCCATATGACGGCAGCTAGCTTAATTAAAGGGTCGGAAGAGAGAGCTTTGGGGTCCCATAATCTGGCCCATTAAAATTAAAGTAAACCAATAAAATCCAACAATTAGCTGTTCTTTAAAACTCTCATAAATTTTTCATGATAATATTATTTAATCTTTTCTTTTATTAAATAAGATCGTGGTCTATTATATAATTTAAAATACTAATCTATCATAAAATAAAAAATTAAAATATTAATAACTTAAGCTCACTAATATGTTAATCAATTCACATTTATATTATTTCTTAAAATTAGTTAATTATCCAAAATTCTCTAATAAGTCTAAATTAGCTCAGAATAATTTCAAAATAAATGAATAAAGTGGAATAAAATATATAAAATTAAGATTTATTAGAGCTCTAGTAAGGTCTTGTACAACTAGACAAACTCTATATAGTTTACATGCAGACCATACTAATGCGCTTCTCCTTTTATGTGTGTTGGGAAAGACTTAATTTTAAGTAGGGTGGGTCAACATTTTTCCATCCTGGCGTTCCCTTTCCGAACTTGAGCAAATCCCCGATCCTAAAAATATATAAGTATTTATATTTTTTTAAAAAAAAATTCTTAAAATTATTTAAATACCACTAAGTCAAAAGCCATTTATTTTTTCTATTTTATAACATTAATAAAATAAGTGCGTCTATTACTTTTTCATAATCGTTATTTTCAAGATAATACTTAATATGAAAGAGTAATACAGACATTATTCTTTATTTTTAGTAGACTCATGGCACAAAAATTAAAGACTTGAAAAATTTTTAAATATTTTTTTGATGAAACTAATGCTCTTTTTAGTTTGTGTTAGAGAATAAATTCTTATTTTTTTATTTTTATTTCTTTAGTAATTATTATTTTTAACTTATTTTTTAGTTGCCTCTTTTTTTTTTTTTGAAATTTCCTAATCCCAATTTTTTAAAAATTTTTTGGGATTAGAATCGGGAATAATTTATTTTCCCGAGCCTCTTTTAAAATTGGGATCAGGAATGAGATTTTGCGATCCCGTCTCAATCTTATAACACCCTGATTTTGAGTGCGTCTGAGAAACACTTTTAATTTAAAAAGTGTAGACCTGTACGATGTTTGTAAAGGCGTCGATCCATTTACGAGAACGAGTGATGATGATAAGCAGCTGTGAATTGTCGTCCAAATAAGTAGTCCATGAGAGATACAGCTCGCAAGCGCAATTATATTATTAAGCTATTAAATGGGTGTTTCGTTAAGTATTCAGGAGCCATTATTCCAATTGTCGCGGTGGTTGGAGGAGGTCGAGATACATATATATATATATATATATATAATCCATCCCAGATATAGCGGTCATTTGCCTTCGTTTTTTCCTCCCACAAATTTATATAAAGAGAGAGGCAAAGCGCTATTATTATACTACCTCCGTTCCTATATTTAGGAACGGAGGGAGTACCATAATGATGAAGTTATTGAATGAATAAGAATATATATATATATATATGTGAGAAACACGTACGGTGCTGATCGAGCATGCTATTTGTATTGGAAGTGGTGTTTCCAGATTTAGTAGTGATGACTGATGAGAAGAAAACGCCGTTAAAAAACGAGGGTATATATGTAAATTCATTTTGCTTTAGGGACTGTGGGTGGTCGAACTCTAATCGGAATGAGCTCCCTGATCGTTCTTAGGGAGCTCGTCCCATTTCAACCGCCACATTTAACATTTTTTTAAAATTTTTTTAAAAAATATTAATTAAGATATTATCTTTATTTTAATTTCTCTGCTTATTATAGAGCCACCTATCTTTAGATAGGTAGAATAACTGGACTCAACTCTAATCAACGGGCACCATGATTTTGCTGGAGCTCCGATCCTCTTTTAAACTTTCCCCAAAGTTAGAGTGAGACCTTCTTCCGCTGAATTATATATATTACTTGCAACTTACCAAACCCCCTAATCTTTCTAATTCACCTTATCTTTGGTCTCCATTATATCCCTTTTTCCCCTTAATTAGCTCAATAAGCTGCTCCTCCCTAGCTCTTGGTCCCTTGTCATTGTCTACCTTTCTTTCTCTTAGCCCCTTCCACTTTCATTGTTGGTTTCCTAATGCCCCTCCTCCTCTTTTATTTTTGTCCTCTTTGTCCCCACTTTCAGAACATAAGGTTTATCTTTTATTTTTCCTTAATCTTGACCCCACTTTCACCACTCCTATCGAGGAGCTCATCCTCAATATTCCATCTGCCTTTTTTATTTCTAATTCATACATATATATGCCACCGGTGGTTTTAAACAAATTAAAAATTAATAGTCATAAAAACCAATATATTTAAAAAATGCGGTTGAAGGTGGTTTTAAACAAATTAAATGGCTCCGGTGGGTTGTTTCGAAATTAATTAAAGGATCAAGATACAAAAATATACACGCCATTTTTTGTAAAACTGTGCATAACATCAAGTACTTTTTTTTAGTGCAATAGTGACCATGTAGTTATAAAAGTAAGACAAAAATACATATTGATGGTTAAGTTTAACTTTTTTTCACTTTTAAGGTTTATAAGAATAATGACTTAGCTAAGGTTTTAATCTAAGTGATAATGGATATAAAGGAAAAAAATTCACATCTACCCACTGATATTAATTTGTTATCTATAAATCACTTCGATGTGATAGTTCTCTATGTGAAGCTTCAAGGAAGTTAAACATTTTTTTAATAAAAATAAATTAATATTAGTGGATAGATGTGAATTTTTTCTTTTTATCTAATGTCATCTAAGATAAAACTTGGGTTGAGTTATCGTCCACATAAGTTTTAAAAGTAAAAAAAAGTCAAATTTAACGATCAATGTATATTTTTACCTCACTTCTATAACTATTTAGTCAGTGTTGCACACAAAAAAAAAACATTTGATACACTTTTAAAAAAATCACATGTATGTTTTTTATCTTGACCCTCAATTAAAACTTACATGTGGGTTTTTTTTAATAAAAAATTTAAAGGTAGTATATGGTTTTTTAAAATAAACTAAATCTAGCTTATGACTTTTTTTTTAAAGATTAGGAATACCACTTAGAAATATAAGCGGAATCAAACTCTAAGTTACCAGAGAATTTTCACACTACTAGACTAGGAGGCCCTTTACAAGAATATGTTTTCGACGATAATAATAATAATAATAATAAGTAATAATAAAGAAAAAGAAATAGCGGGATGAATTGCGACAGTTTCAAGTGCATGCGGTATTATCTTTTGGGTTTGGAAAAGATGGTGGGGTTAAGTTGGTGGAGAAGAGAGGATATGGATTAGGCGTAGCTAGCAGAGACAATGGTGGGGTTAAGACTTAAGACCTAAGATGAAGATTCCCGACATGGATAGGATAAGAAAGCCAAATCTCCATGTGAGATTCTGAAGCCTCTTTCTCTTTTTTATTTATTCTCACTGTTTCAAAGTCGATGTTCGCTAAGGTTGTAGTCCATAAACTGAAAAAACAAAAAAAAAATCTTTATTCTGATTAATGCAGTATATACTAAAACAATAATTAGTTAAAAAATGTGGGAAAAAAAGAGATGCAGTCATAACTAAATTGATAGTTCTAGATAATTATCCATATAATCATTATATATACAGTGGTATGTATATATATATATATATAACGGTTTATCAGGCTTATTCTGTCTTTTTTTTAAAAAAAAAACAAGAAGTACAAAACCGCTATAATTTTTTTAAGAAAATAGAAAATAAAATGCAGGGTTGTGGGCAACAGCAAAGACGCCTATTGTATAATCTGTCTGCATAGCCTAGCCTTGATCACAATGATTGCAAGCTTTTTTTTATTATTTATTTTTTGGCAAGTGATTGGGGACCTTTATTTCTTGACCAAACTTTTAACTTGGTCTTGGTCATCACAGTCGGACCCCTCTCTTTCACAGTTCCACATCTCTCCCTCTCCTGCCATCTGTGTTCCGACTCATCAATCCTTATTCCATCTTCTATGGTCATGTTTAGTCTCATTATCCATTTTCTTTTTATTTCTCATAATTTTAAAATCTATCTTAAAATTCTATTATCTAAAAATTAATCATGTGTAATGGCTATTAAAAAATTCTTCACCTAATGAGAAGATGAAAAAAAAAAAAAAGATGAGGAGATGATCTCTTCTTTGGTTGGTCCGATTCGACAATAAAATCATGCAATTTTACTATTTCAATAGTACGATTTGAAAATACAGACACACTCCGCCTACCGCCTGCTTTTACAATTTACCATTTATATAATTAATTAATTATATAGATAATGGTACAGAAAAATCCAACAGTGAAGAAAAGACGTGTATTGACGCATTAATGACACGTTCATAATATATTTCTTATAAATAGTTAACTTTTATTAGATAATTATATTGTTTATTTATATTATTTTATTATATTATATATTAATTCATAATTTAATAAAAAATGATAAATTTTAATGCCTTAAAGTAATATAATTAGTTTTTTTAATATTCTCTTAAAAAAATAACTAGACTTTATAATTAAAACTAAATGGAGTATATATATTAATTTAAATTGTATGTTTTATTTTTTATTTTTGCCAACTGGCAACTGCCAAGCTGAAGGGAAGTGAATTCTCTCTTTAGCCCTTTCCATCTTTGGTCGTTTTATTGTCTAAATCTATACATTTTTGTAAAGTTTTTTTGTGTAAAATGTAGTGGTAGTTTAATTTTTTTTGAAAAATAACATTTGTTGTCCTTAAATTTTTTTTTTGTAGCACCCAATATCATAAAATATTTTTTTGTCCAGTCTATGACATAAAATATTTTAGAGTAGCTCTCATTAATTGGAAAGCTGCACCTAGAAGTATTTTTTCAATAACACTGTATTTCTTAAATTAACTTTTTCATTTATACATATTGCGCATTAGTGAAAAAATATTTCATGACGCAGATTGCCAAATACTGGGTGTTATTGAAAACTATTTTGTCACAGGTTATACAAAAAAAATTATTTTATAATATTAGGTGTTATTAAAAAAATAATTGAGGGTGTTAAATGTTATTTTAAAAAAAATTAAACCACCCTCATAATTTCTATTTAAAACTATTTAAAATAGTGTAATATTAGGTATATAGAGGCAAAAAATGAGAAGGGCCGGAGATGGGAGCAACTTTCAAATTGAAGGACATTGTGTGTGCATTAGAGAAATGGGGGAATAAGGACTATTTTTACTTTAGAAGTAATTACTGAGGAGCACTGGATGTTCAGAAATTTATTTTGGAGCAATTTTGCTTAGAAAGTAACCAAACTTAAGTAATTTTGTCTTGCCGTTAACTTTGACCAAATTTAACCGTTATCTTTAACCAAACTATATCAGTATGTAACATTCTGATATTTTTAACCCTACTTCTCCAATTTTTTTCTACCATAATGTGGTCATTAAAGAGAATATAGGCTAGAACTAAAAGACAATTGATTTCATCAATTTTTGCTGCTTTCTCTGGACCTAATCCTTGGCTCTAGATGATTTTATAAATTATTAAAAATATCATACTAATTTTTTCTAATTCCAATCCAGAACAGCGAGGCCCTTTTATATCTAATCCTGATCCTTTACTCATCTTGAATCTATCATTTAGGGAGTTAAAAATATCATAATGTTACATACTAGTTCAGTTTAATTAAAGATAATGGTCAAATATAGTCAAAGTAACAGTAGGGTAAATTTGCTTCAGTTTGGCTACTTTGAGAGTAAAATTGCTCTTAAAAAAGTTTTCAAACATCTACCACTCTTTAGTGATTACTTTCAGAATAAAAATGAACTTCTTCCATAGAAAAAAAAACGGGAGTTAAGGTGATGGTTGGGAGGAATGAATTATTTATGAATGAGACGGAAAGGAAGAGGGACAAAGGTCAGACTGGTTTTCTTTCTATGAAAAGATTATTTTTGTGCTAAAAATGTGTCTGGTACTTAAGTTTGGTAAAAAGCAATTAAGCAAAGAAACGAATGAGTTAGTTAAAGTCGCTTAATGACATAAATACCCTTCATTAAAATACTCAGGAGGATATTTCTTTTTTAGAAGCATGGAAAATATTTTAATATAAATTAAAATAATAATGCATTCTTTATATTTCACAAAGATATCCCAAACCACTTTGGAATAATAATGTTTTCAATAGAGACGACAATTAAATATTTATATAAAATAATGCTTAGTTTTAAAATTAAAATTATTTTCGATCAATAGAAGAGACAGCCAAGTGCCTGATTTATAGCTTATTATACGATAAAGTAACAATGCATTTTTGTTCTTTATAGAAATTTAAGTATTTTTTTATTGACGGAGATGAAGGAGGTATACTTGTTTTATACGAGTATAACTTTCTCAACAACTTGAATGATAGACATAAACTCTACTACTTCTTGGGGCTTCAAATGTAAGATTTAATCCTGAACATATAAGACTTTCAATGATTTGTTCTTCATATTTATACTTTTCCCTTAAATTATTTATATTGATTGTACATGTTAAGAAGGGAGTTTGCATCGAATGTTAGTTTAACTGCAAATGATTAGTTAACATGGTATCTTAAAAAAATCAACACGTATTTTTAAGAAACAAACATTTTAATCCATGTAAGTTAGGTAGATATTAACGAAGAAGAGACATACCAGTAGTATTTTTGTTCCAAAAAGTTTCCATCCATACCAACCCCAACACTAACCCTAACCCTAACCCAAACCCAAACCCATACCCCAGTTTTCAGTTTCATTCCACTATTTGGTACTGCTAAATTATTACCCAATCCTGTGGCGATAAATGAATAAGCAAAAACGATATCCAACATGCACAAAAGTTGGACAAGTCACCGAAATGGAATGTGTCCCTTTCTAAAATATTCACTCTTTGCTCTCCCTTATTCTGCCTACACTACTCCCCATGAATATTCCACTCATCGATTCCTTCCTATCCACTTACGTTACGATAACGCACTCTCGCTCATTCTAATGCACTCACTGCACGTACGCCACTAGTATTATTATCAGCATTAGAGGGAAGATGTCGTACAATATTAAGTACGTAAATGAATATTATTAGTTCACTGATAATGACAAGAGGGTAAATGAAATGACAAATGAGAGTGTGAAGCTAAGCCAATAATAAGTAGCCAGAAAGCATGTACATTTGGAGAAGAGGCCTTACATGGGAAGGGAGAAGCAGAGGAGGGAAGTGGAGGGGTGGGCATAGTGAGGTTGAGAAACGAAAATGGAAAGGCATTGAGCATTGATATGAGATAAAGGCCAAAGTGAGGGTCAATTATGGAAGTCAATCACATGCCGCATGTTCTAAAAATAAATCATGTGGATATATGTAACTCATTGATTTTTACCAGCAACTATACAAATTATTGGTGTACGCGTGAGGTTATATATCTCTCATTTTGTTTATATATATATATATATAATATTGGTAGACTTGTGCTTTAATATAATCGCTGAATTTATAATCCTTTTTACTTTTGGTTTTTGGGTTGGGGGGTCCCGGCTGGGAGGCCTATAGTCAAAAGTTAGAATCCTATGCGCGGTTCAGCTGGCCATTTTAATAAATGTTAAAGCAGGTTCATACAACCACCAATAACGTAAGCCAACAAAAGCAAAAGACAGACACTAGACACTTGCTACCTATGCAAACAAATTAACTGAAACACGCGTCTCTCTAAAACAACAACAGAGAACAGATCGACCGATACTCTAGACCTGACCAACAAATTGAAGCAACCCAGCACATACAGACTAAACCACAAACAACCATTTTCCACACCCTATACATCAGCCAACACTATATTTGTCACTGTCAACATCATGAACTGAATTGTTAAGTCACAAAATATTACAGGTTTACAACTCGTGTTCCCAAATACAAAACTAGGTTTATAAGTAAATTTTGGTAAAAAATATAGTGCCTTTTTTCATTCTGTCTCCTATATCTATCATTTTTGTACAAACTAATCTGTCTAACTTATACATAATCTATTTTGATAAAAAGACTTAAATATAATTGAATGATGCACATGAGTATTTTAGATAGACGGATCATATAATATATATTATAGTTGCATAGTTTATTTAACTTATTTAATCTCCTTAAGTTAGTTAAATATACCTCATATATGCTTAAAAGATTTTTAGAGATAGAAGGAACATGCAAGATATCTTTAAGCACAAGAGATGATTTAGATGGAGACGAACAAGGAAATGAAGTATGACCAGAACAATGAACTGCCAAGTCAAAACCATCACCAACAGAAACAGAATTATACTTCTTGCTACCTGATTTGTCAACTACATTGCGATCATCATTGGTAACGTGGCTTGTTGCTCCAGAATCCAAATACCAGTCAGGATCTACCATCGAATCAGTAGGAGCAATGTGAGCAGCTTGAGGTTTCTTACCAGAAGAATTATCAGAAATGGATATAGCCTGAAATTCCTCATCAAAACGATACCAACAGTCAATGGCATCATGACCTCGCTTCTTGCATATCTGACACGGACTAGAGGAGCGAGTATTGGAGTCAGTAGAAGGGGACCTTGAGGTTGAAGAAGAGAAGGACGAATGACCTTGCCCACCACGGCCACCGCGTCCTCCACGGCGACCTTCACGACCAAAGCCACGGCCAGAAGAGCGATGGTGAGTGAGATTAACCACTGCCTCAAACGATTTGTGATGCTTCTCAATTCTCGCCTCTTGAGAGAGAAGCAAGGCTTCAATTTCATCAACGGAGTAGGTTTCCTTCCGTGAGGTGATGAAGGTAATAAAGGAGTCATACTCCTCCGGTAGACCTTCTAAAATCAATTCCACATTATCAGCTTCAGAAACCGGACTACCAATAGCTGCGAGGGCATCAATTGTGCCTTTGAGTTTGAGAAGATAACTATTTGCCGAGAGATTCTGAAGTTTAATGGATTTCAGCTATGTTTTTAATTGCCGAAGCTTCGCCTTGGTCTGAGAGGTGAAATGAGTCTGAAGCTTCTTCCAAATCTGAAGAGAGGAATCACAGCCCACAACACGAGTAAGAACAGACTCGGACATAGAGTGTGTCATCCAAGACATGAGAAGATGGTCTTGGCGCTGTCACGCAAGGAACGCCTGATTCAAGCGATAACCTTCTTTACGCTGGTCGCCAGAAATTTCGCCGGCTTTGGAGCATCTTTATCGATGAAATCTTGCAAATCATGACCACGAATGGCTGTAAAGATTTGTTGCTTCTAGAGGAGATAATTGTGCTCCTCGAGCTTGACCGAAATCAGGTGAGAGAATGTGATAACATCTCTTCGGTGTTCAGCGTGTGAATCGCCAGATCCGGAGGAAGACGACATCGCGCCCGTGTTTCCAAATTTGGTAGGCTCTGGTACCATGTGAAAAGGTATAATCAGAAGGAATTGGTAATTCTATTTCTTCAGTCACTGTACATCATATATATAGTACTAGCATATAACACTGGAAATCTAGCACACGTAGGCATCTTGGTTAAGTTACCTAACCATGATTACAACTGAATCTTGTTACATTAGCCAGCTGTCACAACAGACTATATTCACTAATTACAACTAATATTCTAACAGCTATGTCTCGCCGGATATAAAAATGAGGGGAAAATAGTAGGGAGGTAATGCAGACTAGTGAATGAAAACTTTAAAGAATTATAAGAAAATTTATTATTTTTGAGAACTTTCTCACCTAATATTCTTTCCTTATAATTTTTTTTCCATCCAAATATAAGGCGAGGACCATAATCAATCAATTAAAAAGCCAGGGGAAATAAGGTTAACCTAAAATATTAAGACCCCAAAAACTAAAAAAAGAAAGGGAGAATTCCAAAAAAATACATTGGAAATAGGGAAAAGACAATTCAGTACAGCGAAATCTGAAAATCCCAAATCAGTCTGTTTTGTACTTTTTTT
>JBAGKO010000011.1:7822349-7847547 GCA_037177275.1 Acacia concinna
TATATATATATATATAAGGGTCCTTGTTCCTTTTCCTTTAACCAGAAGTAACATGAGCTAGTTCAGAGTTAGGAGCGTAGGCCTTCCAAATGGTATCTTTTATTCAAGTTTTAAAAAAGGGTGAAGGTTTTATATAACTTTCAACTTTTTATAAAGCAGTAAAAATAAACAATTTTTAATACTAAAAGTAACTACCAATATTTGAAAATGGAGCAAATCGTTAAATGGCCTTTAAGGGATGTTGCCTCTTACATTTTAAGTTGCAAAAATAGCCACGAACTTATACCAAAAGTGCAAAAAGCAACCATAAATTTTTTTATATACAGAAGTAACTGAAAGTTGATTTCTCGAACATTAATTCACAAGTTTTTGTGTTATTTATGCAAGTTGGAGTCAAAGAGGATTTTCATTATGAGATTACTAGTTTTTAATTATAAGATGACTAGGATGACATGGATTATCCTAATCTTACCATATGTATTTGTGATCTTCCACCATGTACAGCCCATCGAGCACAGGCCTCTACTGCTAGTCCTTCCCCATTGCCTAACCAAGGTAGTTGGGTAGCATCTCCCCTTAAATGTGCTCACCAGACTACTTAAAACCGACAGTTGGGCAGCATCTACATAAACTCGGTTGGACAAAAAATCATGAAAATATTTAAAAATTCATAATAAATTTCTTGAACCTTGAAACATCATTTTGATAGAGTCATGTTGTTCTAGACACCCTCTATTATTTTCTAGGATTTTTATAGGAATTTTTGGGGCTCTAAGACCTGACCTCATTTTGACCTAAAACTTTATAAAAATTTTTCTCTCTGAGAAAAAATTTGTGGTTACATTTTAGACTTTTGATATAAGTTAATGGTTATTTTTTCACTTTAAAAATGTCCCTTAACAGCTATTAACGAACACTTAACAGTTTGCTTCATTTTCATATGTTGGTGGTTACTTTTAATAAAAAAAATTATTAAGGTTATTTTTGCTAATTTTAAAAAAATTGAGAATTATTTAAGAACCTTAACCCTTTAAACAATCAATTGTGGTAAAAAAAATTGTCACTTTTCGTGAGGCAAAACCAAAACCAAAAATTTTGAAAAGAAAATGTGGGTTTGATTTGTCACACAGATTTTTTATTAAATTAAAAATTTATTGTCAGAAACGATTTCTAAAAATATAAAAATAAAAAAGTATACATAATTGTTCACTGTGATTATTAATTTATTTAAAAAATGATAAAGCTTGGACTCTTTTTTTTCTCCAATAAAAAAACACTGTAACACCTTCTCTATTTTTAATTAGTTGACTTTTTTAGAGAATTTTAAAAAAATTATAAGAAAGTTAATTATATTACTTTAAGATATTAAAATTTATCATTTTTTTAAATTATGTTATTTGACTTATAAATTAATATATAATTTAATAAAATACAATATATGATATAATTAAATAATATAATTAACTTTCTTAATTTTTTTAAATTCTCGTGTCTTATAATTAAAGTTGGAAGGTTAATGAATGATTATATTATATGAATATGAAGGTCAGTAGGTCACTATCGCCATGCGCCAGCAAGGCAGCTACGGAATGTTGAGGTGTACGACACTAACTACAAAAGAGGTCGATTCCCGCTTGAATTATCCGTCACCCCCTCAGGTTTCAATTTCCAAATCCTGCTAACCTTGCATACCTCTCCCTGACCCCAAAAATGTCACTCATCTCCGAACGCAAATATCGCCGCAGCCCTAAAACCCTCTCCCTCCTTCCCACTAAGAAACCCGACTATTACGAGCCCCTCCAATCCGAAACTGGTTTTCATGGCGCTTCCTTCTCCGGTGCTGTTTTTAACCTCTCGACCACCGTCGTCGGCGCCGGCATCATGGCTCTTCCCTCCGCCGTCAAACAATTGGGGTTGATTCCGGGCCTCATCATGATTCTTTTTGGTGCTATGTTAACTGAATCCTCCATTGACATTCTCCTGAGGTTCACCCGTATCTCCAAGTCCTCTTCCTATTCCGGTGTTGTTCACGACGCATTCGGTGACTTTGGCCGCATCCTTCTGCAACTCTGCATTGTCGTTAACAACACGGGAATGCTCATTGTATACTTGATCATTATCGGTACTAATATTCTCTCTTCTAATTTTATATTTTTTTCAACAAAAAAACTATACCTTTCTTCTGAATAGGGGAATTCCATTTTGAAATCGATTTTGGATTCATCACCTTTTTAAACATAATTTTGGGACTTTGAAACCATCAACGCTAAAGGGGGAATCTTTCTTGGCAAATGAGAGAGGTTCCAGGGCATTAGGCGATCACTTTAACGGCCAAGCTTCAGTCTTGCTTCCGATAAAATGGAGGAGGAAAATAAATGGGTTAAGGTGTAAAATTGGTTACCGAGTTTTTATTGGGGGCAATTTTATTCCGGTGGGCAATTTTGCCTTAACCTTTATCTCCGTTAATATGTTAATGTGATTGTCTATATGTCATTTATTTTTTTTATTAAGATAAAAATTTATTCTAAAAATTTATATATCATCTAATTTATTTTTTTAAAAAAATTAGAATTAAAATTTTTAGAGTAAAAGTGAAAGCTCAAAATTAACGGAGATAATTGCAGACCACATCAGTGAAAACTTCCGTCCAAGCCTCTTAACCCAAAATAAATCAATAAACTTCTATAATATTTTAATTTTGAGAGTTTTTTTTTTTTGCCTGAAAATTTTTTATTTTGGGTTTGGCAAGACTATATGAGGTTTACTCTGTTCATTGTTTGCCCCAGAATGGGTCAAAAGAGACTAATATCACCGGATGCCATCTGATTGAAGTGTGTAGTTTGGTCTTTGGTATACCAAGGAAAAAGCGTGTATGGTTTGCTTTTTTCTGTTCACTGGTTGAGAATAGCCTGAGATGCGTTAAATTCATCGGATGCCGTCTAATTGAAACTAATGATTGTGTGGTTACAGGAGATGTGTTATCGGGAACTTGGTCGGAAGGGGTCCACTATTCGGGGGTGATTGAAGAATGGTTCGGTCAACGTTGGTGGTCCACGCGTCCGGTCTTACTGCTGCTCACGACCCTTTTGGTTTTCCTCCCTCTTATATCATTCAAGCGCGTGGGTGCGTTTCCTCTCATTCTTATTTCAAACTTCTTGTTTATCGATTTATGATCTTTCAGCATGTACTGTTTTCTAATATACGGATTACCTTGTTGGCTTGTTCCTAGAACCTTCCTCTACATATTTAGCACTAGGACCCTGACATGTAGGCTTGTAAAGATCATTGAATATGCCATGATCTTCGTTGCTTTGACAATTGCAGATTGATAAATTTGTTTCACCCTTAATTGAAAATATTAGTGCATCATACCTCAGTTAAACAAAATACTGCTACCTCCTAGTGATTGATTGACCTATGAAGTGACACAATATACCATTTTCTTCATCTCTGACTTGAATTGAAGGGTCTCAAGTGATGTATGTTTTGGAACTCCAAAATGTATGTGTTTTTGCTTTCTGTGGTAAACAAATTACACTCACTAAATTTTATGTGGCTTTTGAGATTTTTGCTTGCTGATAGATCAAGGTTATAAATCATCCCCCAATTATACTAAAGTGGTTTTCTTGCTTTAGCTATTTCCTGCACCAATTTTGCCAAATATTTGTTGTACCCTTTATGACTAATTGCTTCTACAAGCTTGTGTTTGTTTATGTTGTTATACCCTGTTTCTTGAACATTATTATATTTTCTTGAACAATTGTTTACTTTGTTTGAACTGAATTTGCCTTGGCTTTTTATCTGTGATTGTATCAGATTCATTGAGACACACCTCAGCATTGTCAGTGGGCTTAGCTGTTGTTTTTGTGGCGATAACAGCTGGTGTGGCAATTGTTAAGCTGATCAATGGAAGCATTGGGACACCACGCTTGATGCCAAAATTCACTGGCCAGGAATCGTTTTGGAAGCTCTTCACAACGATCCCTATTCTAGTCACTGCTTACATCTGCCATCATAATGGTGAGTATCAATTACTGTACTGTGAGATTTTCTTTATTTTGTTTTCAACAACTCAATTTAAATTAGATTAATTTGTTTCCAATACCGTTGTCACTTGTCAATGAGGTATAGAGTCTTTCTAGTTTATTATGGAATGTCGTATGATTGCAAATAATGCTTTTTTTCTCTTAATGCAGTTCACCCTATAGACAATGAACTACAAGACCCTACCCATATGAAGTTGATAGTTGGGGCATCCATCTCACTATGCTCAACTGTGTACATGGCGACGAGCCTCTCTGGGTATATGTTGTTTGGGGATAAAACACAGGATGATGTACTAGCTAACTTTGATGGCGATCTTGGAGTTCCTTTTGGCTCATTTTTAAACGATATGGTTAGAGTGAGCTATTGCATTCACCTCATGTTGGTGTTCCCCGTTGTATTTTATTCCCTACGCCTCAACCTAGATGGTCTTTTGTTTCCACACGCCCTTCCCATTGCCTTTGACAACAGGAGATTCTATTTAGTGACTGCATTTCTCATGTCCTTCATTTTCGTTGGAGCCAATTTTGTGCCCAGCATCTGGGATGCCTTCCAGTTCACTGGTGCCACCGCAGCCGTTGGTGCTGGATTCATATTTCCCGCCGCTATTGCTCTCAGGTAGTGAAGTATCAACGCCCAGCTAAATCTTGTAGTGTGCCCCGCCCCCCGCGCGCACGCGTGTGTATTAATTTTTCATCATTTCTTAAATGACTGTTGATTTGGCAGGGACCCGCATGGAGTGGCAACAAGGAAGGACAAGCTATTATCATGGCTAATGATTTTTTTGGCGGTCTCTTCAAGTACTGTAGCAATATCCAGTGACTTGTACAGCTTCTTTTATGGTGAAGAAGCAGCTGCTGGAACCTGAGATTGCATATGCATTCAGCGGTTTCAGAATTGCTCTGCTACTTTTTCAATTAGTCTCTCACTGGAATACCAGGATTTTAATCCAACAAGAAGGTTAGGCTGGCAGGTATAACGGAGAAAAACAGAGCTTCGGTGCCTTGACTTGTTATTTGACTGAGCCTTGCCCTCTGTCTTGTAGATAGATAACGCATATGTGGCTAGTTTTTATACCCTTGAGTATAATTTACATCATAGGATTACGCACATGCATAGTTATGTTGTGATGCATAATTTGTCACTTGGTTATAAATACAGGGAAATGCTGAAACTTGTTTTATTTATTTATTCTTGGCTAGAGCTGAAACTTGTTTTATACTTGTATGGATGTTGGCAACTTTTACATGAGATATTTTGACATTTTTTTTAGTTGCAGAAGAGTGAGGTTTTGTTGTTCAATCAAACCAAAGTAATTTTATACTTGTGTGGAAGTTGCAAGGAATATGAGTATGTAATGCGCCTTCAGTGCTGCCACGTGCTGCATGGCAGCACCTCAAAATTGAGGGGCAGCACCTAAGGCGTGTTACTCACCCATGTCTTAAGTTACAACATAGAACATTCAACTTTATACATGCACAACTTGCATAAAGTATGCATCCCTTGTTTTATTTTACTATTAATGTAGCTTTGACTACTTATGGGTCATATCAAATTAATGTGAGTTCTTATTTTCTTTAAAATTATTTTTTTAAAAAAAATTACAAAGTGAACACACAATTTGTGTTTGACATTATCATACCTGTATTTAACTATTTATCGTTGTGTTGTGATTTTTTTCCCGCTTCAAATTGTTAGAAAGCACATGTGTAAATTAAAATTTGCAGTGATATTACTTGAGCTAATATGTTAGTGTTTTAAAAAATATATATATGCTAATACTAATGTATAATTATAAGACTTGGCTGAAAATTTGATTTTGTCTTAAATTTAATAAGACCCCTGTCTATTTTATCTCCTATATTTAACTTTTTTTGTCAATACTTCTTTAACTATAATTAGATATTATATTGATTTTTAGATTTATAATTTTCTTTAATTATGACTTCATTCAACTAATTTAACTAATATTCTAAATCTCTCAAAAAAAATTCAATTGAATCTCTAGTATATATTTCTGTAGCAGAAACATTGTTCCTCTTAAATTTACTGGCCGATAAAGGAAAAACTTATAAGGAGAATGAGTGTTTATAACTAGAACGTTAGGTAATGTATAGTAGCTTCTGCGTCACGTGGCTCAGCCTAATGAGCTACGCGAGTTGGCCCAACAGAAACTAACTTTACGTATTTCTCCTCACGAGAGATTCTTCGTCATGCGCTTCTTCGTCACATCATACCCGTCCATGCTCAACGCTCACAAATTATTGATAATAAATTACAGGTTCAATTATACTCTATCCAGATCAAATTTTCGTGAAATTACCTTTTTTATTTTTATTTCATATTTAAACTACTTTTATTGAATGCAATATAAATTAAGTCATAATTAAATAGGCAATAATTTATATCAACCCATAATATATATATATATAATTCATAACAATAAAGTAGACAACGCAATAATTTTGACTTATCATAATTAATAACACTCATTTTAAACGCCTTACAAATTACAAAAACAATTGACACCATATCTTTATGCATGACATTATTAGAAAACATGTCTGTTTTCCAATAATTGTACTCCCCTTTTCACTCTTTTCTAACAAAAAACGTTGTTTATTTTTTTTTGAAAAAATACTTCTATTTATTTAAAAAAAACTCGTAATTGATTGCTATATACTCTCTCTAGTCCTAATTATAAGAGTCCATTGAATTTTTTTTTTGTAGAATCATACAAAAATCATAAAAAGCTAATTACATTATTTTAAAACATTAAAATTTATCATTCTTCTTTAAATTATATTGTTTAACTTATGAACTAATATATAATGTAATAAAATACAATATATAATATGATTAAGTAATGCAATTAGTTTTCTTAATTTTTTTTAAAATTCTCTAAAAAAATTAACGGGACTCTCTACCGCTACTTTAACAAGGCTGTCCATGCATAATTGACTGTATTTACTTATAAATGATAAATTTATATATTTTTAATATAGAAATGTATTTAATAAATATCACAACCGTTCTCACTATTTACTGCTCGTGTTCTTTTAGATCTTATATACAGCACACACACACAAAAAAATATCAGTCTATGCATATATAGCATGCGAAATTTGTACAAATAACCAAAACAATATGGAAATTTCTCCAAATAGAGAAGATTATACACGTAAACAAAGCCACCAAACGCGTTTAGTGTAGATTAACAGCTGTTTGAAGAAAATGACTCATTACATAGAGCTGAGTTGAGTGGTGTGGGTCGGATCTGGAATATAGGATGGGAAATAAAGTTGATTTTCTCGTATTATTTGTATTTTCTGGGGCAGGTTCAATCATGTCATTATTAAAAGTGAAGTCGCTACTTTTAATAAAAAAACATTTCGAAAGGCGATTGTAGAGTAACAAATTAGCATAAACAGATTTTGAAATTAACACTTCAAGTTGTTTAAAGCTTTTTTTAAAACATTTTTAGACTAAACCATAACAAATAAGAAAATCTCTTTAAACTTTCAAGTTTTACAGAGTACGGCATGCTTGTTGCATAAGTCCTCCAAGCTAAAAAAAAAGAATACACAACCAACAAACATTTAATATTTATTATTTCTAGAAGGAATTAATATTGTCACAGTCTTATTATAACCATTATTTAAAATGACTCCCACTCATATAAACATCATAACTAAAGTTAGACAGATTTTTTTTAAAATATTTATTACCTTTTGTAAGATGTAAATACTCTATTACAATATTTTATATTTTACCACTTTATTAATTAATGTATAGTTGAATTTTTTAAAAAGAAAAAAAAAACCCGGACGGTGAAAACTAGATAATGAGAAGAAGAAAGACGAGGAACAGTAATAAAGTGCGTGTAGACACGCTCTTGGGAGAATGAGTTGATAGTAACGTGGCTTGGAGGACGAACGACGACCCGGTCATCTCCTTCTTACGAGTTACGGCTATGCATGCAAATTGCATATTAATCCATCCCTAGGTATTACATTTCGGTGCTCAGCCTGTATGAGCCCAAAGAGCTAATCAGTAAAATGTAACGTCTTGCTTTATATTTTTTAGCATTGATCAAGCGTCTCCCCCTAATAAATTCTTTTACCGAAATTACCATTAATCTCTCAATCAAGGATCACATTAATTTATCCTACAATCTCTCCCTTTCCATAATTAGTTTTGTTGCTATAACTTTATTCAAAACTCTTAACGATCATAAATCTCACGTCGAACTATACACAGAGTGATAAATAGAAAAATATGTCCATACAATTTGAATGAAAATAACATTTTGTTTATTTTAATAATATCATATCTTGTTCCTTTTAGAGATATAGAATCAGACTATATACATTTTGTTTAGAAGAGATACTTAATATATTACATATTTAACTAAGTACAAAATTTCTTTTTCAAACCCATAGGACAATTTTTTGTAAGACAATGCTTGCTTTGTTTCAATCCTCTACTCACATCCCACGTACAAATCAATATAAAGAAAATCAATTTTTATCATTCTTTATACTTTTTTATTGTTAATTTGCAAGGATGGATGTAAAATTATACTCCTATTTTAACACTTTATGGCAGACTTCACAATTACAATTATGTGTGTGTAGTTTAAGAACAACAAATGCCCAAAAGTCCCTAGTATACAATAAATATATTTTTTAAATTTCAAGCAAAGCACAAAACTAATTGCAAATTTATTCTAAAAAAATGATTGTTGAGAGTTTTGAATGAAGTTAGAGCAATAAAACTAATTATGAAAAGAAAGAGATTGTAGGATAAATTAATGTGATTCTTGATTGAGAGATTAATGGCAATTTCCGTAAAGGATTTATTGGGCGAAGACCATTGATCAGATGCTAAAAATTATAACACAAAAGGCTGCATTTTGTTGATTAGCTCTTTGGGCTCATATGGGTGCTTAGCACCAAAATGGAATCCCCCTAATTAGGTAGTAATTAGTACTACTACTAATACACACTATAATTATTTCCCTTTCAAAAATACTACAGCTATACTACTACCATCTTAAATTATTATTATTAATTAAAAATTAAAAACCAGAGAGTTTCTTGGCCGCTTGGAGATTTTTCCACCTTTGATTTTCATTTTTCCTGTGATTCACACGCTTCTTTGCCATATGTAAATAATGGCCACCATCTTTCACTTTCTCCTTCTCTGGTCGCCCGCAACCAGCAGCATCATCGTGCCTTTCAGTTTCACCGGCGTGGCAAATCTCCGGCATGTTAAATTGTTACCGTGGTGAAAAAAAGCAAAGTTATTTTTTGTATTTTACAGGATTGCTTGGAAAATCCCAGTGGGGGGTTGTTGTGGATGTTTATTGGAATTTAAAAGGGGTTGGTGGAGATTAAAATTAAAAGAAGGCGTTTGTCGGAAAATACGTGTCTCATATCGTGGCTTTGTCCAGTTTTATGAATTGTCCCCTAAAGTACTGCTAGTGTGGCTCCATGATTGATCCCTTTCAAATATTGGGAGTGGCAAAAATTCTTCAATAAAATTACTTTCTCTCACTCTCTCTCTCTCTGTTTTTTTTTTTTTTTTTTTTTGATTCTGGGAACGGAGATTATATTGCCTTTCACTGCCGAACGTGCTTTCTCGGCAATATTATTCTTGCTAAATTCACGTAAGCCAATTCTTAGAGGAAAATTCCTGGAATCAAAATCAAAGACGTGCTGAGCTGTTTTCCCTCTCTGTTTCCATCATCGGCTCTGTTTTCCCACTCCCTCTCTCCTTATTACGTTTGAGACCCTCTTCGTTGCAAGACATAATAGGTTGCGAGGTGTTATGCACTCAGCCATTGTCTCAGGGCAACTCATACACCCATCTGTCTGCGAGCTATTTCGGGTATAGATTTCCTCCGAATGTCTCTGTGGTTTAGAGACGCCTCGCTCTGCTTCATTCTCCA
Organism: Acacia concinna; assembly: GCA_037177275.1. Lineage (NCBI taxonomy): Eukaryota > Viridiplantae > Streptophyta > Magnoliopsida > Fabales > Fabaceae > Acacia > Acacia concinna. The sequence continues at coordinate 7,832,347 of JBAGKO010000011.1, forward strand.
CGCGTCTGCTTCTGTTACCATTTTCCCTCTTCCTATACTTCTCTGACAATGAGATCATCCTGGTTGCATTCTGCTTCTCATTTTGGCCATCAAGCGGCTCGCGTTAGATTTTGAGTGAGTGAGTGTGTGTGTGTGTGAGAGAGAGAGAGAGACAGAGCTTGTTGGAAAACTAAAAAAGCTATCCATATTATTTGTTTCTCTGAGTTTGGTTTCTGAGATCGGACCCTGAAATGAAATCCTTGTTCAATTGGTCGGGGAAAGAGCCTCCCCGAGGGACTCCTGTGGTGGTGAAGATGGAGAATCCCAATTGGTCCATGGTTGAGCTTGAAGGTCCTTCGGAGGAAGAATTCCTCGTCACTGACCCATCGGGTTATCCAAGAGACAAGGGCAGAGGCAGGAATGCGAGGCAACTCACATGGGTTCTCCTCCTCAGAGCCCACAGAGCCGCCGGTTGCCTGACCTACATTGCGTCCGTATTGTTGGGCTTAGCCTCAGCTGTGAAGCGCAGAGTAACTTCTGGAAGAACAGACGCCGATGCCGAAAACGAAAACGAAACCCGTGGCGGCAGGGAAAAAGAGAACCCCACTGTGAAAAGCAGGTTTTATACGTTTATTAAATTATTCCTATGGCTATCCGTGCTTTTGCTGTGTTTTGAGGTGGCTGCCTACTTTAAAGGTTGGCATTTTCGCGCGCCTCTTCTCCAAATTGATTATACGTGGTTAGCCTCACTTGGTGTTAAAGATGTTTTCGATTGGCTTTATTCGCGGTGGGTGTTGTTTCGGGTGGCCTATCTTGCTCCTCCTCTGCAATTCCTTGCCAATGTATGTATTGTGCTATTCCTTATTCAGAGTCTGGATAGATTAATTCTATGTCTCGGATGTTTCTGGATTCGGCTTAAGAAGATCAAACCTGTTCCGAAAGAAGGTGCCATAGATCTTGAGTCCGGTGAGAAAGGTTTCTTCCCTATGGTGCTAGTGCAGATACCCATGTGCAACGAGAGAGAGGTAAAGATCTAATTCTCATTTGTTCTATACTTGTGTTGAATTGAACACCGAATTATGTTGGTCTAACATGCTGAACTTGCTCAGGTTTATCAACAATCAATTGGTGCTGCTTGTAATTTGGATTGGCCAAAATCCAAGTTGCTAATACAAGTTCTTGATGATTCTGATGACCCGAACACGCAATTTCTGATCAAGGAAGAAGTCCAAAAATGGCAGCACGAGGGTGCCAACATTTTGTACCGGCATCGTGTGATAAGAGATGGATACAAGGCTGGTAATCTCAAGTCTGCCATGCATTGTAGCTATGTGAAAGACTATGAATTCGTTGCTATTTTCGATGCTGATTTTCAACCTACCCCAGATTTTCTGAAGAGAACAGTTCCTCATTTCAAGGTAATTTAATTCAACGTCTTAATGTGTACACCATCATTCAGTACAAAATAGGGTTCAGTCTTTTTCATGGTCGAATAATTACTCAAATGTAATCTGGTAACCATTGTAATTGCGTATGTTATAGTGAATCAATCCAATTGATGATGCTACAGGACAATGAGGAAGTAGGACTAGTTCAAGCAAGATGGTCCTTCGTGAACAAGGATGAGAACCTGCTAACAAGGTTGCAGAACATAAACCTGGCATTCCATTTTGAGGTGGAACAGCAGGTAAATGGTGTTTTCATTAATTTCTTCGGATTCAATGGTACTGCTGGAGTGTGGAGAATCAAGGCTTTGGAGGAATCTGGTGGGTGGTTAGAGAGGACCACGGTTGAGGACATGGACATTGCTGTTCGTGCTCATCTTCATGGCTGGAAATTTATTTATCTCAATGACGTTGAGGTCTTCCTCTCATGAATTTAAAACTTATCATTAGATTCCATTGCTTATTGATTCTCATACTAATATAATACTAGTTACTTATGCTTCCAGTGCCAATGTGAAGTGCCAGAGTCTTATGAAGCTTACAGGAAACAACAACACAGGTGGCATTCTGGTCCAATGCAACTATTCCGCCTTTGTTTGCCTGACATCATAAAGTCTGATGTATGTATTTCTGAAGGCAATGTTACAATGCTTAATCTTGACAGCTTTATGCAATGTTTCTACTTTTGATTCTGATCCCAATTTTGCTTCTGCAGATAAGCATATGGAAGAAATTCAATTTGATCTTTCTCTTCTTTTTACTACGAAAACTGATATTGCCCTTCTATTCATTTACGCTATTCTGTATAATTCTGCCTATGACCATGTTCGTTCCGGAGGCTGTGCTTCCTGAATGGGTTGTATGTTATATCCCAGCAATCATGTCATTTCTTAACATCCTTCCAGCCCCAAAATCCTTTCCCTTCATTGTACCCTACCTTCTTTTTGAGAACACCATGTCTGTTACTAAATTCAATGCCATGGTATCTGGCCTACTGCAGCTCGGTAGTGCATATGAGTGGATTGTGACCAAGAAATCTGGTCGTTCCTCTGAGGGTGATCTTGTTGCATTGGTTGAGAAATCCCCTAGGCATCAAAGAGGGGTGTCGGAGCCTGACCTCGAGGAAATGAAGGAGGTAATCCTACGTGAGGAGAAAAAAGCATCTAAGAAGAAGCATAACAGAATATACATGAAGGAGCTTTCTTTGGCCTTTCTTCTTTTAACGGCATCGGCAAGGAGTCTTCTGTCTGCTCAGGGAATCCACTTCTACTTCTTGCTATTCCAAGGAATATCCTTCCTGTTAGTTGGTCTAGACTTGATTGGGGAACAGGTTGACTGATATCTCTCTGTAAATATACATGGCTGACGCATGCAATCAAACCTGGGAGGACGCCCATGCCTTGTGCCATTAATCAGTTATCACAGTTATGGAGACACTCATCCTGTTTTGTTCAGGCCTCTTATCCACGCCCATCCACCATATATATATCAGTGTTTTATGCCACCAAAAAAAAAAAAAAAACAGCTTCCCCGGGTAAGTCAGAAGATGGTTACGCCTCGTCGTTGTGCAAGAATACCATTATTGTTATTTTTAAACTGTCGATTCTTTCGTTGTTGGACGAATTCTTTTATAAGAAAATTTGTGCTTCAAATAGTAGCGGAGGAATTTAGTTACACTGAAAAGCAGGAGCAGCGGTATCATTCTTGTCCTGTTTCCAAGTCTTTTATGCTAGAATACAAACTCAACACTTTGGAACGTTCTGGCCAAAACAAGAAAAGAGATGGCTAATGTGACATGTACATTCCGTTCTATTATTGACTCAGTGGTCCTCTGCTCCCTTGATTTTTATATTTGTAATAGAGGTTTTTCTATTTGCAGTATTCAGTATTCACCGCTTTGCAGGCTTGGTGGGAGCCATATGCTCTATCTGGACTGAGGTCTGGTCATAAACAAAGCTGAAATTGTGGTTCAAATTGTGAAATTTGAATGCTTTCCTATATCACTTGGAACTGATATCCAGCAAAAATGGTTATGCGGTGTGGAGCCAAAAATACTGCCTGCTTTACTAGGGAAACATCACGCGAAAGATGCGAAATTATTTTGTACCCAAAAGACAAACAAAGCGACAGTCCATATTTACAAAATCCCATTGCAGGATTGCTTCCTTGCTTTCTTGCTTACTTCACCATCACTAGGGGTTGAATGGTTCCGTGCAAGTTTCATGTGGAGACCACCTACTAGAAGAAATGGTAACTTCAGATCAGATCTACTCCGTGAAACCTTTGAATTAAAAATCAACCTTCATCATAATCATAATTCATTCACAAATTAACCTTTGGGTTTTGCTAGAACGAGACACAAAAGACGGTAATTAAATCTTGACGTGGCAAGAGTTAAAAGACAGGATGTGGGGTAATGTGATTGGGTTGCCAGTATGTGGGAATACTTGTGAAGATATTTAATGAGTATAACGTTGTTGGATCATTCACGCAAGTTGACCGATTCCTTCACGAGGCACCACGATGAAGAAAGTATGCGGTTGGGGTATACGAAAGCGCCACGTTATTGGTCTATTTGCTGCCCCCATTTCATTAAATGATCGGTCACGGCATTTTTGTTCGTCCCACTCCCACCTCACACGTTCATCCTCAAATTCTTCACATTTCGCACTCTCAATTTTCCTTACATTAATAAATGCTATTTCATAGACATATATGCACTAAAATTTAAGGGTAGCAAATTTTAGTAAGCATTTGATTAATATTGTACTCCCTTGGAAGTTTAGGTATGATTTTAAAAACTCCGTTGGAAGTTTAGGTATGATTCTCAAAACGCAAAACTGGCATCTTCAATGGGTCCCCTATCGCTTGATAGTTGATACTTTGTCATTTCATGGTTATCAACAAGTTTGCTATTTTCGTTTGTGGATTAGAAAGCATTGAAATTAGTTTTTCTTTTTTACGTGCGCCCCTGGTTTACTGGCCCGGCTTCTTATAACTCAAGGACTTAATGAGGGCCAGACTAATAAGGACCAAGCCGGGCATGACCTCTTATAACTTGAAGACTTAATGGGCGCCAGACTAATCCGGATCAAGCCGGGCAGGACCTCTTACAACTTGAAGACTTAACGGGAGCTAGACTAATCTGGACCAAGCTAAACAGGACCCTTTTAGGCTGCAAGCTTTACCACTGAATATTTAAACGCGATTGTGTTTTTAGGGCTCGAACTCGAGACCCCTGATTAAGGGGAACAAACCCCTGCTAGTTGATCTAAACGCTCGGTGGTAGCACAGAAATTAGTTTTGTTCGCTACATAAATCACTTTGTGGAGAGACATGCCAAATTCAAGTTAACCTATTTTTGAGGTTTGTTGGTGTCGACCTGTTTGAGTGCATGAAAAGTTTACCCATTTTATGTGGATTTTCACCCAGAACCGTGTCTCTAAGAAAGAATGAAAGTTCATAAAACAACTTAAATTTACGGAAGGAATTGAGTCAAATACCATCAGATTTTTTGTAAGCCTCAATATATTTTGTCGAAAATAAAGCTTTCAATTTTCAGCCAAGGCCTAATTTCTCAGCTGGGCTTTGAGTCATCATCAACTTCAATTTTAGCAGGTGCTCACAGAAGCTGAAAGCTGTATGCTTCCCTCTCATGAACTGAATCTTGATTGGCAGACAACACAGTCAAGTTGGTTACTTTAACCTCTACAGAGATGAAGCACCAAGAGCAATGGTGTGGGGCCATTCTTCAAAGGATTGATGCTACCCAACTCAACCAATCTATTTTCATTACCTTAAATATATAAATATATATATTTATAAATATATATATTTATATATGCTTCCACATATTTGCATTCCTTACAATTTCTTGTTTTCAAATGAAAATCCTTACAGAAGAAGTTCACACGTTTTGTTATCAATTTCACCGGTCACAGCATGACCTGGTTCCTTCGATCTAAGTCATCTTCTGCGAAAAATCCCAAGAGCCAAGGGTTAGGTACGTTCTAAGATGCTATACAACCGAACCATTCATTATTTTACACTTATCCCTCCCTAATCCAACTTCAGTAAAATGATGCACTCAGATGCAAAATTCCAATACTCCATCCATACCAGCAAGACCACATATCCTCTGCACTTTTATATTTGTTTCCTACCGCCCTGTTTGTGGTCCCAAATTTTGAAGAGCTGAATTAGAATCGTATCCCATCCCATATATGCTCTGGAGCTCATGATCCATAACACTCTGCATGATCATGTATCAGCACTTTCACAAACAGGACAGGATTACGGTTGTTTTGAAGGCATTTTTACCTGAGGCAAAGGAGGAATATTTGGTGATGAGCTAGGTATGCTTCCCAGGGGCCCCTGAAAACTTCCACCAGCAAATAGGTTATTTGAGTTTATGATACTAGCTCCGTATCCACCAAAAGTTCCATGTCCGATGCGTGACTGCAGAATCTAAGCACAAAAAACAGAAGCTCCAGATTATTTGTGCAACAGAAATTATTCAAATTTAAGAGCCTTGACTTTCACTTACATCTTTGGATAGGATCCTCTCTAAATCAAGATTGAGTTCAGGGTTCACGGTGGCAAGTTTCATGGACAAAAACTGCAATACATAGCTTCTGAAGATGAGAAGCACCATAAGAATATTGAAATTTATCATAAAAACTGTTAGCAACACTGTGCGGTGAAGTGTCAAAATCTTTTATGATCAATGAAGCATTTGCATAATCGCATACAACAATTTACGTACATTGGAAATAATATCATCACTCGAGTTTGAATGGATAATACTGAATAGAATACTTAGATATGGTTTAGTTTCTTAGCAACAGACTTAAATTAGTGAATTGTCCAAATCTTTCATGTTATTAATCAAGTACATCTTGGAAGGCAGATCATCATTCAAGTTTAAATGGATAATACTGTAAATAGAACACTTAGATATTTGCTTTTATTTCTCAATGACGAAGAAACTGGTCATTTCTCAGATAGCTTACCTCAACCTGTTGTTGCAGTGATTGCACATAGTTAATAATCTCATCAAGCATTACTGCTTTGCCAGTTATCTAAACCAAATCAATGAAGGCAGAAAATGAGTATGAAAATCACTGTAGCAACATTAGAAATTAGGACGAGAACAACAATCTGTAATAACCTTGTTGCAGCCTGGAACAAGTTCTTGAAGTAACTTCATTCTCTCACTTATCTTCTCTCTTCTTATCTGCGCAAGAAAAAAAAAACAAAAAACAAAGCATTTGACAATTATGTACCTGTTAAACGAAAGAAACGAGTTAAAAGTTATAGCAAACATGAGGTACCCTTTCTGCAAGGCTATGACTATTTGTAGCTTGACCTCTTCGAGCTCTCACGTGGATGAAATTTTCTTTGGGAGCTTCTCCATTCTGAGAGTTGTCTTTACCTTGCTTCCCTGATTGCTTACCACGCAAATCTGCACTTGTATTTCGATCAAATTTTGGCTTCTTATCATCTTGTTCTCTCACAACATCTGAGCTTTTCCCTGATGAACCCTTAAGTGCTTCCCCTTCAGAGCTCTAATTGAAGGTTATGTATCAGCAATCCATTCATTAGCTCACGAAACGAAATAAAAATACAGAATGAAATTTTCTACTTCTTAGCTGAGACTGATATGTTATACTGGACCTACCTTGCTTGGACTGAACGTAGGATTATTATCAAGCCCTCGTTTTCTTCTACTTCCAATAGGTGAAGTTGTGGCTCCCTCTTCAGGAGAGGAATGATCGCCCTGCAATTGGGCTTCATTTACTGGAGCCGTTCCAATGCCTGCTTCCTTATTTGGATTATAACTTAACGCATATCCTGCATTAGTTACATCACCATTTGCATAGGAAGGGATCTTTGGGATCATATCAGAATAACTTGAGTCAGGCCTATAGTGAACAAGGTGGGAGGAGCTGCTCATTCCCTGATTTTCCAGGACACTCTGGTAAGAAGAGTTGGCAAAGTCATTATGTGAAACCAATGATGAGGCTCCAAAGGTTTGAGTCTGACTCAATGAAAAAAGTGGATCCCAGGCAGATGAACCAAGAAAAGGATTGCATATATCTGAAACATTGGAGCCCAAACCCGACACCGGACGACTCAGAAAACTCTCGTTTCTGTGTTGAAACCCCATGTTGTTTTCATGACCCCCCATATTCTGAATTCGGTACCCAGACTCCTAGAACTAATAAATAAACTAACCTATATAATATAACCAGAGGACTTGTGATTCCACAGTTTGACCGGACTGGGGCTATATGTAAATTTATAATATGAACCTACAATACACGAGAAATAAAATAACTGTATGATTAAAGAAGGGAAAGAGATTTTTGACTAAGCTTGGTTTGAATGGAGATGTCTTGCAGGGCTCAACAAGGAACAAATAGGCTTGGCAGCTTTATAGGACTGAGAGGAAGTTAAAGTAAAAGAAACATCTTATTGTAACGAAAACCCAAAGGAAAAGGAATATAATCTACTTGTCACCGGCAACTTACCCTCGTCCCTCAAAAACCCTAGGATCAACTCTGCTATAATGCTCAGACAGGAAAGCGAACCTTTCAGAGCATAAAGCAGACTAGACAAACCATGGGATTTGCTAACAGCTATCTCATCAAACAACTGCTAAAGCCTAAAGCAGATTCCCTTTTATCCTTTGTCCCCGAAATAACTAAAGGTTTCATTGCTACATTTAATCGAACACCCAAGGGACTGATGCCAGCAAGCTCTCGTCTTTTCGACCAGAACCTGATTGATTGAGTGTGAGCTCCAACAGCTAAGAGATATCAATATTGCGTATGTTATATTGAAATCCGAACAAACGAACAAACAAGGTATATTTTAGTGAGGACTTACAGACAAGAAAGGAGAAAAGCAGCGGAAAACTCTAAATGAATGAATTCTCAGATGAGGAATCCACGAACCAGGAACGAGCAAAAGCATCAAATTCTACCTAAATCATAGAATGACCGATGAGAGGGCTATTTAGCATGGTAATCTAATACCCGTCACTACTTGTATCCTTAAGAGAATCAAATGCTTGATTAAACTCCACAGCACAAACCAATCTCATCAATAGGGGAGTAACTTAAAAATCCAACTTTTATAGACGACAACTCCAGGAACTACTGCCAAGCCAGAAACAGAGTACCTGCCCAGGCTTAGAGGTGACATGTATGAATTTAAAAGACACACTAACTACTGCCAACTGCTCCTGTTGCTGAATTATTGCAGAACCTAATAGTATCTTTTTTTTTTTCCTTTTACACTTTACTAGTGGTAATTTTTATGTTTGTTTAGTTAATATTTTAGTGACCCCTCTGCTTTTCCTACTTTCATGTGTCCATTGGATTTCAAGAGTTCTTCTCTTCAAGGGAGGGTTTGCTGCTCTAATAATCAAAATATTCATTTGGCGGTACTTCTTTTAAAAGAATATGATTTTCTCACTGACACATTTGCCAACTGTTTAAACAGATCTTCTCTCTCTCTGAGCAGCGTGTTACACACTCATTTTCATCATTGTGAACTAACCTCTTGCATTTCTTAGAAGAACCCACAATTATTCACCTAACCTCCATCATAAACTTGATTAAACCACCCTGTTGTTGAGGGTACACGGGAAGGTCCCAAGAACGACCCCACTAAATCTTTGCTTCAAAAAACCATTTGAATCGATTCGTAGAGGGGTGGACCATAGGGGACACGTGTAAGGCGTTGATGCAGAGTGAGGGAGAGAATAGTGTGGGGAGGCAGGCTGGCAGTAACAGGCTATGATTTCTCTGTGTAGTTTGCTTTGACAATTATTTAAGTAATAATCTCGGTACCAGCAGGCAGGAGACAGAAGGCTTTTTTGTAATATTGTAGTAACTAAGGAAGAGAGAGCTCGAGTCTCTGAGCAACATGACGAAGGAATAATGGAATCTAATCATCATTTTTACCTTATTCTTGTACGGTTTCCAGCTGGAGCTCTGCTAAATATTCCTCCAACCCCAACCCTGTTTTACCAAATTATCACTCCCCCGTATGCATGAAATTGATTATAAGCTGTCAATATAAATCCCATTATTTATAACTTCAGTATCAGATCGATTATAATATTCCTCGCCCCTACGCCTCCTTACTGATACATTCATACATCCTCCTCCTTACAGGTAACGGCTTGATTAATTTCTCTTTGGACATGATCCACCGTAGCACCACCAAATTTTGGGTCACATAAAAGACAGAATCTTTGAAGTATTTCGGGGTACCGAGGACTGAGAAGTGGTCGAGAGGTTGTGATTTGAGATGACGAAGGCCTCAGAGAGCTACATGGGAAATAGAATAGGGCACATGACCCAAAAAAAAAAGGTCATATGATGATAAAGAATATGGAATACCTAGCTACCTAACCCGTGACTGATATATTATTCACGTTTCACACTTGTTACTGGTCAATGTACTGTGTTAGAACTCAGCATTAGAGTTAGAACTCAGCTAGCTCCACTCCAAAAAAGAACCTTATGAAACAAGTTGTCACTTGTCAGCCTGTTTCATAGACCTTCTCGAATGCCATTTCCCAATATATCTTCCCATTACTGGACTTTAACATATTAGAGCTTGAGAAGCTTAATAGTTTTCCGTTTAAAGTAATTCATTTATTTATTAGAGGGTGTTTGGTATGAACAAAAGGTAATTGGGCTTTTAAGAGACAAATAATTTTTGAGAAAATAATTTTGGTCTTTATAGTTTTTACTAAATTATAACTCAGTCCCTATATTTTAACTCGATGTAACTTAGTCTTTAAAATTTTGACTCGATTATAATTCAGTCCCTGAATTTTGACGTGCTACAACTCAGTCCCTGCATTTTTGACACTTTATAATTTAGTCCTTATGTTTTAAAATAAAGGTCAGTAATTAAATTATAAAGTGTTTAAAATTGCAGGGACTAATTTACAGCAAGTCAAAGTTTAGAGACTGAGTTACAGCCAAGTTAAAACTCTAGGGACTGAGTTGCACCGAGTCAAAGTATAGAGACTAAGTTATAATTTAGTTAAAACTATAAGAACTAAAAGATTAATTTTCCTAATAATTTTTAAAAAAGTAGTTTTCAGTTACTTCTGTAAAAAAAAGCACTTTTTTTAATAAGTTGTATTTTTTTTATCTTCAATCCAAATGCAATCATTTTTTTTATCCTTATAAGTCATTTTTCCTGTTTCCAATCAAAATACAAATCAATTCTAATAATTAACTCTCTTTTTTTCTAAAATTACTTATCATAATAAGTTGTTTCTACCCAAACGTATAAGTATCTTATAAGTTGCATGCTTTACATATTAAACAAGATCAGTGGATTCAATGGATTTTCTGCTAACCTAAACTTGCCATTTTTGCGGTCTTATGTCTGCAAATTTCTTACATGCATGGAGGAGATATGAAAATGAAAAGATAATGAGCTTCTGGTAAGTGTGGAGATTATAAATGGATGAATATTATTATAACTTTAATATGAGAGGTGATGTGACCCAAATTCTTGACGTTTTGGCGTTTCAGAGATACTACTCGTATTAGATTAAGAGCCATTGACCCACCTTAATCGGAGAGCCATGTAAGGCAAGCAGATGGGGAGAGATCCATGTATTATTATACTCTACTGTTTTACAATGATAAATAAATAATATAGATTCATTCACCTCTAAAATTACGTGAAACTAATCCATTAATTAAAAGACAAATCAAAAGAGAATAGAGAAGGCTCATACAAGGCGGGAAGCTGAAAGCTCATGCGGTCCACATTCCGATATATGTGGTCCAGTTTTCATTAGCAATGATGAGCTTATGGCTAAGAGAACAATCTTTTTAAGATTTGGTTCGTGCCTCATTATATTAATCACCCTCCTTCTCCTCCTTAATTTAATATTAATCAATTTGGCCCCTCTCTCTCTCTCTCTCTGCTTTACATAGTTATCTGTAGCACCCCACTCATCTTTACCCTCCTCATCATCATCAACAACCTTTTAATCCTTTTCCCTTTTCTTTTTATATTTATCATGTTGCCAGCCAAACTCAATTTCTCCAAGTTCATCATCCCTAGTCACTCACAAGCCTTAAATCTAAATGTATCTTTCCGTACAATGCAAAAACTATAAATAAACTTTGTTTCGCGGAGAAATATATTGATTCAAACAGGCCGGATTTTAGTAGATTTTTATTTTTCCCCTTCAGAATTCAGAACCCTGAATGGTAAAAGAAATGAAAGGGACATAAAGAAATGAAACCCAACGCATGCCTTGCTGTTCATGATTGATGGATATGACCCTATGTACGAGAGATTACGTAAGGTAACACCCAACACTGTTTGTGCATCCAACGTTGTTATTTCCCAATTATATTATGGTGCTTCTCACACTCCAATCCATTTATAGTACATTCAACATCTTTGACCATAAATAAAATTATGATACTCAGATGTAAATGGTCGAACAATAACATAACGTGTGCGAAAAAACATGTTACGAGGATGACGGATATGTTATAAATAATATTAGAGTGCCAAGTGCTACTCGTAAATAACATTAGGATGTCATGTATTAGCATGTTACTATACCTATAAAATGTTATAAGTACGTGTTTGAGAACATCCTAAATAAATACTCATCCAAAATTCAAAATAGATTTTACGGTTATTGTATTGACGATCTCATTGATGGGGTACCTAAATAGAATCTGAACAGAGAGACTGTAATGCTGCAATTACAGCTCACTGACTTTACAGTGGGGTTACTGCTGCCATATAAGGTTTTATTTAATCTTTAAGGGATATATACAGTGAATCATATAAAGAAGATGGAAGCATACATGCGCAGACTTGGCCAGAAGGGTAAGGGAGAAGACAAGTGAAGTGATCATCTTCCTCATCAAGTTGCTCAATTATTAAATCTGCAGAAAGCTCTCTCTCTCCCCCTCTCAAAGAAGCTCTCAACCTTTTTAATATATTGCTCAAACCCATGACAACAATCATTTGAACATATTAATTAAAACGAAAGCCTGCGGGCAGCAGAATCATATATATTTTAGGTACATATTGCAGATTTAATTAAATACCAGAGTGGTGCAGAAACAAAAGGTGATGACAACGACCCAGCTGGCCACTGTATTATTATATGAAATAAAATAGTGGCTGGCTTCATTAATTGCGAAACACATACATGCTTATTTTAAAACTAAATACTAATCCTGGATCTTCCTCAGAGAGTCATGTTGGAGGGGTGCCATATTTTGACCGTAAATATTGTTTCCTCTAATTTTAAGATACATGACATATACATATGTTATTATATAATTAGCAATATATGCACACACTTATTTCAAAAAAACGACATTGTTAATATACGGCAGTAATTATGCTATAATCGCCGCTAATAGAATATTCTCCATACATCACAAAATCTGTACATGGCATTATATATATATATATATATATATATATATATATATAAACCTTCATTTTCTTTCGAGCATGACAAACTAAACACCTACACCCATCGCATCAATACTCACTATGTTTGGATGAAAAGAAGAGTGACTATAGAAGATAACAGGAAGGAAAATTCCAAAAATGATGAGAATTTACTAGCTTTTGGAATTTCTCCTCCAGATTTTTTTTGTTTTGTTTGGTATAAAAGATTTAGAGGGAAGTGATGGGGAAAATTTTTTTATGATCTGGATTAGAAAAAATTGGAGAATTGGAGTTGAAAACTGAAAAATTTTATTCCAACAGATGGTAGGTGGATATGCTGATAGATCACTACTACAAAAAGGAGATATAACGTCTATGAGTTTTGTCCGTTTTTTAAATAAGTGACGTTAAAACAAACGCGGTGGCATTGTTATAAAATTCAAGACAATTTTTTTATCTAATTTTGAAGTTGGCGTCTGTTCTTCACAAAACAGATGCATGGTGCGTCTGTTCTTGAGAACAAACGCACTGTAGTACGTCTGTTTAGGCGAGAATAGACGCAACAGTGTGTCTGTACAGACGCACTGCTACTCTGAACAGACGCACTGTTGCGTCTGTTCTGTTGAGAATAGACGTACTGCTACAGTGCGTCTATTCTCAGCATAACAAACGCACTGTAGCGCGCCTTGTTTTCAGCGAGAATAAACGCACCGTGCGTCTGTTTTCAGTAAAACAGACGCTAAGAATTTTGAAAAAAATATTCTAATTATAAAAAAAATATTTTGAAATTCAAAATATGACCCTAGGCGTAGTTCCCGCTTATTTAGTGTCTTTTTTTATGGAAAAAATGGACGTGAAGTTTTATTATTCCCGCCACTATTTCCCTTATATTCTTCGTCTTCTCAATTATTTTCACCGTCTTGTCAATTATTTGTCTTCAACACATTTTCTCTTAAATCCGAACTCTCTCTCCTTTTACAGTGGCAACCTCCCTTCTAAAATCCGAACTCTTTCTCTCCTTTCTCGAAGTAAGCCCACGCGCCACCAATGAGACTATTTGAAATACTCTCTAAGAGTGTTCTACATGGTCCAGGATACACAAAATTGTAAAGCCTTTGCTATCAACTGGTACAAAAATTTTATATATTTTTTCTTTATTGTTTAATTTTACATTATAGAGGAGAATGTAAATTTTATTTTTCACTAGAACAAAGCATTTTTTTAAAGTATCTCTCCCATTTTTTTCTTTATTCTCACTGTAGCTAACTCTGCGTAGCGCTTAATAATTCATACAAACACAAAACGCCCGTAGGATTATTTGAAATAATGGACGCCTTATGGGCGTATTTTTTTTACCAAACCAGACATATGTATGCGTCTGTTTTTTCTGAAAAAGAAGACGCATGTATGCGTCTATTTTTTTTGAAAAAGACGCTAACTTTTTACGTCTCCCACATAGACGACTGCTTGAAAATAGACGTAGAAAAAGTTTTAAAACAGACGTTAAAAGGCCTTTTCTCTAGTAGTGACATTTACCATCAAATTGCATGATATTAATAGCTTATGGATTGAATGTCTCAATATTGCATTTTAATGATTTACGGGCAAAAATATGCTTTATTTAATATTATTTATATTATTCTTCACTTGCTTTGGCAAAGGTACATTGTTTTATATTTTCAAGCAAGCAAAGGAGGAACTAGAGCCCAAATTAGAGCCAAGATGGAGACACTAGAGCTTGAAGGCCCAAGATGTTTAGGAGTGCTGATCTGCCATTGAAGTCGCGACCTAAAATATTTCATGTTGTGACCTGTGAAGAATAAATGAAGCTGTGCATTTTGGATGAAAGTCAGGCCTGGAGGGAATTACTCGAGTCCACGTCGTGATGTGAAGACTTGTATGTCGTGACCTAAGACCATTGACATAAACTTTGCATTTTGAATTAGGGTTAGAGATTAGCTATAAATAATGGGGATTACTGCATGATTAAGGATAACAATTACTTCTAAGATTTTAGAGTAAGTAGCCTGAACCCTAGCTTTCCATATTCTCTCAATTCCCAAACCCTAGATTATAATCCTAGCCTCCATCTACCCAAAATTCCACTATACCAACCCAAATCCTCACCAAACCCTACCTTGAATCTCATGGAGTCAAAGACGGAACGCGATAGTGGGATGTTCAAAGCTATAAGAGGCTAAATCCCTTAGCTTCTCGGTGATGGCTTGAAGTTGGAGCTTACGGTTAAACCAGGGGAGTTCATGAATTTAATTTAGATTCTCTTCATCTTGATATTCTCCTA
>JBAGKO010000011.1:7883872-7896789 GCA_037177275.1 Acacia concinna
GCATGTATGATATGATTGTATGTTAACATGCTATTGGGATTCATTAGAATCTCACCCCCCACCATTAACCAATAACAAGGACGAGTTCATGGAGAAGGGACGGAAAGGACATCCAAGGGTAAAGACAAGCGAGAACATTTATTTAATAAAGTGTATTAAATAAATTGATGAATTTGTATATGTAAATTTGAGTGTCTTTTGATCTTGTTTTGGACTCCTAATAACTGGTTGGGGAGCTAATTTGAGTGTCTTATGTCACAAACTCTCTCTCCTAAGGGGTTGACTAGATCCATTAAAGAAAACGTGATATTTTGTTGCCCAACTTGCCCTTTGTTAGTGTAAGTATTACAAGAGTGCCATCCAAGTGGATCCTAACTGGAACTTTTCCTTTAATCCTTGAAAATTCATAACTAATGGTATATATGTCCAATTCAGGTAGTTCTAAAAGCTATGTGGCCCCTAACTAGTCTAGTTTTAGGGACAAACCATAACACTTATGGATGCATATCAATACTGTATTCTACTCATTTGATAACTGCCTTGAAACTCACCAGTTTTTTCCAGACCAAAATTCAAAAATGTATTACTCCCAACATACATCTGAATGATGCAAATGACATATGAAATCTTGACATGTCTGCTTTTAGATTGGAAAATTTCATGATTTTTGGACATCATTAACCTAGGTAAAAATGATGCACAACAAGACTGCCACCAATCTCATTCCAGAATTTAGTCAAAAAAATAGTGGCCATATTTGTTGTGTCAATATGCACCATTTTATTACATTTAATTCACTTTATTTACAAGAAATATTTGGCGCCCAAAATTTAGTATGTTACACTGATATTCGAGCTCCATTTTCTCATGCACTCAAGCTCTCCTCTATGATCTCATAAACTAGAAACAAAGCATCTCCTAGAATCATTTTATGCTTATAATTATTTATGCTTACTAATGATTCTACAAGTTATTATATGTGTCTAAGAACATATTATAAGCATCAAAGATGGGGTAACCACTCAAAATGGTAAAAAGCAAATTTGTGTTAGACTCTAACGGTTATATTTTAACAGGAAGAAAAGTTTCTCAATAGCCAACTGATACTTCATCATCTCCAACAATCATCAAATCTACACCAACTATAAAAGGAGAAGCATTCAAAATGAGATAAAGAGAGCTTGCACTCACATAATATCAAAATGCCAACCTTATGACTCCAACACCATATACTCTCTGTTTTTAGCATTTATGTAATATACCATTGAGAGAGTTTACATTTGAGTCTCAGCGATTATCTATCTATTCTTGTGAGAGAATATTGCTTATAAATACTTATCATCAAAGTAAAATCCTTATGGGGTAGAAGGGGGAGTAAGTCTAAGAGAGTTACAATGGCTTCACAAGTTCCCGAAGTAAACTTGTGCTTGTAAAGGTCCGCAAGTACTCGCAAAACTTAAGGGGTTGTAGCAGCTTCTCTTGTGCCCATATTAAATAAGAAGATAGTGGATTGAAAATCTCAAGTGGAGCTTGAGGCCTGGACATAGGTCATTGTGCAATCTCTTCCTTTATCTCTAATATTTCCATCATGTCTAATATGATTGATTATCTTTGAATTTAAGGATTATTATTTTCATACTTACTACTTTGATTAATATGCAAAAATATTTTTAAAAATCCATAAAATTATAGCAGATACCTAATTCACCCCCTATTGGGTGACAATTGGTTCTAACAAAACTGTGATGCATTTAGAAAGTCATTGGAAGATCATTTTGCTTCTAGAACTCTTACTACTAAAACACACGAGAATGTTGGATGAAGATACTTCAACTTCTATTTCTGATGATAAAAAGCAGGGTAATACATGATGGAAGTCATACCTTTCTGTTGTTTATTTCATGGGTTAAGGATTTGCCTCAATATCAGGCAATTGCATCAAACACATTTGGTTCAACTCCAAAAGATTTGTTTGAATATGTTGTTGAGGATCTGGCACAAAAGGTTACAAAATTGTCTTATTCTTTGTTGAAGTAACCTTTCTTTATTTATCTCTTCTGTAGAGTAAATTCTGTTCATTTAATTTCAGTTGAGTGTTAGCTTTGACCTGGAATGATTTAAAACTAGGTTTAAAAAATAAGACCATTTTTATATTCTACAATCTTGATTCAATGTTTCTTAGGTGATTTTAAGTTATATAATGAACTACTAAATTTAGAGTTTATCATGACTTAGTTAACGTGTAGTTCTTTTTCTTAATGACTTGACACTATTTCTAATATAGTTATATTTTGTTAGCAGTATCATGAAGACAAGACACGTGTTAAAGATGCAGTGAAGTCAGGAAAGGTGAATATCTCGGGCCCCTTCCCTGTGATTTACCAGTAGTTTGTGTTTGATGTCACCTCTTTCTTGCAGGTTGCTGTAGATACTACAACATTATTTGAGGACTTTAAGGCTGCTGTCTTGGAAGAGGTTGATCCTCCATCAATGTCCGACATTAATCTGAAGGTAACTTCACTTTTGTTAATTTTAACTCGTGATTTCATGTTTTGCTCCCGACTTGTGAACTACTTAACCCTTGGGAGTAGTTTACTCAAATGGAGCTCAGTGTAAGCCTACTATATCCTCTGCTCAAACTTGTGGGAAGGCAGTCACTGAGAACATGTTCTTTGTCTCTAATGGGCTTTTTAGCTGTGAAAAATGGAGAACAGACATTCTTTGGCTGTGGTGTTTATTTATGATAATGGAGTAGTTTGCAATCGACTTTGAGGCTTTGATTTTAGATTTATATTTCTCATATCAAAGGTGTTGAATTACTAAAATATAGTGAAATACAAAATACTGCAAATTACAGACTAGCGTGTGTGGGCGCATATGTGGGTGAGAGAGGGAGGGAGGGGGGGATGTCGTGTCAATTTTGTAGCTTTGATTTCAAAGTCAGTTGCACTTTACATCATTATGTGCATGTTATAGTCCTTGATGCAAGCTAAGCTCCTATGAAACATTTTTATGCAACTCCAACATATTTTTATTTTAACTTCATTTTTATTTCCTTATGAAAGCTTATATATGAAGAGTTATTGGAGAGAGCTAAAGAAAAGGAGGAGAAAGAGGCTAAGAAGCGGCAACGCCTTGCTGATGAGTTTACTAAGCTGTTGTATACATTCAAGGTAAGCAAAAAAGTCTTTCTGAGAGCCCATTTGATAAAAAGATCATTGTTGATCCTCATATGTTTCGTAGGATATTACTGCTTCTTCCAAATGGGAGGATTGCAAACCTCTTTTTGAGGAGGCACAAGAGTACAGGTAACTTTTCTATATCAAGTATTTGGAACATTCATGCTGTGTGAACCGTTAAGAGGGAAGGTTTTTTTTGTTATGTTAATGCCTTCCATAGGTCGATTGGTGATGAGAGCTCCAGCAAAGAGATTTTTGAGGAATACATTGCATACTTAAAGGAAAAGGCTAAAGAAAAGGAACGCAAGCGTGAAGAGGAAAAGGTGCTTAAATTCTCTACATCTGACTGTGCATTGGGTTTCTCATCTCCTGCTTGTTTGCTATATGGTTGCTAAGTGTGTTTGGGGGACCCCCAAACCATGGGGTTTCAAAAGCTATTTTCTATAAATCGAGATAAAATTTTATTCACATATCTATCTTCTAAATCATAAAAACTATTCTCAAAAAACTATTTCAAACATGCACTAATTTTATTGAAAAATGCTTTTGGGTTATCACATTGGTAACTGTGACTATTGGTCCAAAATTGGTAATTCATCGGTTAATGTTTGTGCAGGAGTTGGGCCTTCTTTACCTTGTTGTGTCGGGATCTGAACATATTTTTAATGAATAGCTTAACCATGTGCAGGCGAAGAAAGAGAGAGAAAGAGAAGATAAAGAGAAACGGAAAGAAAAAGAAAAGGAGAAGAAAGATAAGGAAAGGGAACGTGAGAACAAGGAACGACATAAGAAGGACGAAACTGATAGTGACAATGTAGACATAAGTGACAGTCATGGTTACAAGGAGGACAGGAAAAAAGAAAAGGATAAAGAAAGGAAACATCGAAAGAGGCATCAAAGTAGCACAGAGGATGCAGATTCTGAAAAGGCTGACAAGGAAGAGTCAAAGAAATCACGAAGACATGGCAGTGATCGCAGAAAGTCCCGGAAGGTATGTCATGTATAATAATGATTTTTGCTGCGTCGTGTTCCTAATATATGAAGAACATGAGTTGAAATGATTTGTCATTGTGCTTTGCAGCATGCAAACTCACCTGAATCAGAAAATGAAACTCGGCATAAAAGACACAAGAGGGATCACCGGGAGGGTTACCGGAAAGCTAGTGGGCTTGCCGAACTTGAAGACGGTGAGCTCGGTGAAGATGGGGGGTCCGATTAGTGCGTTGCTAATCCTTTTCATTTAGGTAAGACCAAGGAAACTGATCTGCCTGGCTGAGAGGATGTTTAGCTTACATCATTAATATTTGCTTCCTTTTGTAATTTTCTTCTGTGAGACATTGGGTGAACGTTATTATCCCTTGTATCTTCAACTAATGAAAAAGATTTTTTCGGCCTTTGCCATGCTATTTTCACTCACTCTTAATGGCGCCAGAAAATTGTAACATCAATCAAATACTATACAGATTTCTTGTTCATTCCTATTTTTTATCTCACTGAACAATAATTCTGATTTTATTCAGTTAATTGATCAAAAAATAGTGAATCTAACCTAATCTATATATATAAAAAAAGTAGTCCCCAAAGCAGGCTTCTTAGAGCGTTCATGTCAGCCCCTAATTTTCTTGCATGTTTTCTTTTTCTTTTTTCCCCCAATTTTATGCATGGTTTCTCCCTCTGTGTTAGTTACAGGTACGCTCTCAATCACCCCACGCAACCACCTATATTCTCAGATCTAGTCCAACTCCTTCAACCATTTTAAAATATTTTTTAAGTTAATTTGTTTACTATTATTATTAATCTTACTTGCAGTTAAATTGTTTAAAATTAAATTAACACCTAACACAATACTTTAATACATAAATTTCTTAACAATGATGCTAATATCTTATAACATATTATATTTAATTACTTAGTTGTGTTATATGTTTAACGTTTTTTTATATAGACCAGCAAAATAGATATTTAAATGGTTGTGCTATATGTTTAACATTTCTTAATATATAGATAGACAAAAATGAGAAATGTTAGTTTTTTTTCCTTGTGGTTTGAGGCAGTTTAGCAGTTTTTGTAGAAGGCAACAGTATGGGTGGGGAAAGTGGGGGGATGAGGGTGGGAAAAAGTGGGGGATATGGGTGGGACATTTTTTTACAGTTATATAATTAGTGGGGTGGATATAGTTAATATTATAATAATATTATATAGTAAGTCTACCTGCACGTTTTTATAGTTACACTACTAGTGGGGTGAATATAGTTAATATATAATAATATTATATAGGTGATATTAAATCTCTTAGTTCCCGAACGTTATACAACCCTTCCTAAAAATTAGCATTTACATAAATAGCTATTTTTTTTTACTTTATTTCACATTTGTTCTTTTATTTAATATCATACAAAATAATATCTTTAACTAATTATATCATTTAAAACATTTAAATAAATTTTAATATTTTTACCGATATAGGTAGGATGTGTTTGCAACAATAGTTGTTTATATAGACCGACAAAATAGATATTTAAATGGTTGTCATATGTTTAATGTTTCTTAATATATAGATAGACAAAAAAACTAGATGTTAGTTTTTTTTTCTTGTAGTTTGAGGTAATTTACAAAATAGCAGTTTTTGTGGAATACCATGATATGGGTAGGGAAAGTGGGGTGGATGAGAGTGGGGAAGTGGGTGGGGAACGTAGGGGTGGGATGGGATTTATAAATAGAGAGATGGGGGCTTCCCCTCACAACCTATCTTCTTGTGTGTGTTATTGGTTTCTACCTGATTATTTTTCAACTTTCCATCATGTCTGCCTTGTATGATGTTATACGCTCAATGAATACTAGCCGTCAGAACTGGAAGATTTGTGTCCGCATTATTCGTATGTGAAAGATGTCATCTTGCTTTGCTCAAGGAAACGTCTCATCTATTAAGCTTATGATACAGGATGCTGATGTGATTGATTACTTAATATGCAACATTTATTTTTTGGTCAAAGTTGAAAGATTTTTTGTTTTTCTTTGTGTAGGGTGATCAAATACATGAGACGATGTGCATCGGGTTCATCCAACGTCATCAAAACATCCTACATAAGGGTGGAATGTGTTTTGACGCATTTCGATGTTATGCCTACTGCTAGCAATTACCGTACTACCGAACACCCTTTATCGCATTAACTTCATATTCCGTGGTAAGTCCAACTGTGGATGACGGTTGCATTCTCGCTTTGGATTAGCCTTCAAGCCTTTATCTAAGATCATGTCTGACAATTTTGATTATCGGTTTCTTATGGGTGAGTTATTATAACATTGTGGCGTGTTTTGTTTATATGGTTATATCATTTTCCTTTCTCCTAAATTTAAAGTTTATGTTGCTGGCAAATGTCATCGGGAAGATTACTAGGGTGGGTGCTCATGAGGAGAGCATTGTGGAAGGTTGTCACAATGTTAGGGTTGATATTGAAATAATGGACAAGGGGTAATTGTTTTGATCATTTCATTTTTTTACACCTATATATGTGATTGCATATGGTGTTGTGTTGATGGACAGAATTGTGCTTTACCCATATCACTAATGACTTGATTGTTTAATTGCTTTCAGGATGCAACGTCTTCAGTTTACTCTTTGGGAGGATTTTGCTGTTGAGTTGGTGGAGCATATAGAGCTTCATGCTGCTAGCCATGTAGTTTTCATACTTCAGTAGTGTAAAGTGAGATAATATTGTAACATCTTAGTAGTTTTTGTATAAATGGTATACACTTTATTAATATTTATTTATTCGCAATATACTTATTCAACTTATTACATGTAACTAGTATTTTTGTATTGTATAATTTGCCTTAATTAATATTTACAATACCATGTGTATTTAGAGCAACATAAAGTAAAAAATATATAATTAAGACAACTAAAAATTATGAACCAGCTTTAAAATATACTTGTCTATTCATGCATCATGCGGGTTCTTAACTAGTTATATTTAATGTGTTTGAATTTTAGTGTTTTAACATTTTTATTTTATATTAAAGATATATTTTGCATATCATGTTATTCTTTCTTCGTAACAAGTCCAAATCTTCAAGACATCTCATTGCACAACTCCCGAACTTAAAAACGTAAACTTTTGTTTGATCCAATGTGAAATACATTTTAATTTAGATTATGAGAAACAAGTATTGAAATTCTAATAGTTACAATGTCAATTTTAGGACTGGAGTTGAAATAATCAATTAATCAAGACAAATGATTTTTTTTAATGAAAATTCAACTATACATTAATAAGTAAAAGTATAGGTTACAAAATATATGAGTAATATTAATATATATATATATATATATCCTTCAAAAGTTAAGATAGTTGCCAATGGATATGATTAGACTTAATAATTATTTTGATATGTGAGCATTTTATAAGTTTACAAAATATCGGATACCTATGAGGAAAGATCACCAAATTTTGTCGAAGGATAAATGTTATAGCCTCTCGTAAAGCTTGCAATTGCAAATGTAATGGAGTAAGTCGAATAGGTGGTGCTAAAAGCCATTCATGAAAGGGCAAGTGACAAAAATATATTTTAATTCGTAAGCTCCACTAACCATTCCATGACTTGGTAGTGCCAAAATTGACTGTCCAATGGCTAGAAGAATGAAGAGCGCCATGATTAATATTGGAGGTATGGGATGTGTGATTCACAGATAGCTGAAAATCAATATTAATCATGTGAGTTAACTTAGAAGTAGCACGTCTTGCTTTAACCTGTGCTGCTTGGATAACCTGTTGTGGTGTAAGTTTCATACCTGCATAGCATATTTTGTTTCTTACAAACCACAAAGATTATAATAATTGAAAAGGAAAAGGTATAAATATTAGAAAATCATTAGGAGCTTTGTGTTTTTGTAAACAGGTAATTAACCATTGTTAAAAAGATATGTTAGGAAATGTATCGATTCTAATACCTATATTACTACCAAACCAACAAGCTCTAGAAAGAGGACAAGACAGAAAAAGATGATCTAAAGATTCAGTATCACTCCTACAAAAATAACAAAAAGCAGAGGAGACCAAGTGTCTAGCTTAAAGAAAATTCATTGTAGGCAAGACACATCTAATTATTTTTCACAACAACATTTTAATTGTTGGAGGTAAAGAAGAGTTCCAGAGAAGAACACATACCTTTTTCTGAGTCAGATTGGAAGATCCAGGCAACGATTGAAGTTTACGATAACTGTCCTTAATAGTATACATACCAGAGTGATTACCTGACTATCTAATAATATCAGGGACTTGGGAAAGTGGAATCGGATGCCTAGCAAATTGGTGAACTATCTGCATAGGATAAAGTGAGGAAGGAGCGCAAGATAAGGTATGATACCTTCATATAAGGGTAACCCCGACCAGACTGCTGCAAAGGCCACCAAAGCCAACTATTTAGAGAAATGGAAGATCCATTACCAACTTGCCAGGTAAAATGATAAGTGATTATATCTCCTATTTGCTTCCACAAAAGTGAGCTGTTATAAGTAGGTTTAAACAAATATTTGTGGTTAGGATCTAAATATTTCGGTAACATGACTTGGCTAAGCAAAGAAGATTGATGAGCAATAACTCTCCATAAGTGCTTAGCTAATAGAGCATTATTGAAAGCTCACAAATTCAATATTTGTAATCCACTACGTATAAAGGGTTGGCACAGTTCAACCCAGCAAAGATAATGAATTTTACGTGAAGTATTAGTTTCGTCCCAAAGGAAATTTGCCATTTTCATTGCAATGGTGTGAAAATGTTGATTAGAAAATTTGGAGCATGAGAAAGGGTACACAAGAAGAGATGAGAGTGAATGTTTGATTAAGACCAACCTTCCAGATTGAAAGGGTGGAAGTTTGTCAATTTTGTTTAGGACCTCTTGATATTTATGAGTCTTCGATCTTGGGTCATCAACATTAGTATCCAAATATTTTTCCAGTCGGGCATGAAATCTAATTTGAAGCAAATTCGACAGTTGTCGTTTCATTTGATGAGGAACAGAGGGGTTAAACACTAATGTGGATTTGTGATAATTAACATACTGTCATGATATGAGGAAGTAAAGATTAAGTAAAGCTTTAACTACGCGACAATCGTCTCTTGTTGCACGACATAATAGAAGAGTGTCATCAGCATACATCAAATGGGCTAATGATATTGTATTACGAGAAACACGAATACTTGCCCACAAATTATAACTCTCTGCCTGATGTATCATACAGGATAGCACATCGGTGCAAAGCAAAAAGAGGTAAGGTAATAATGGGTCCCCTTATTGAATTCCTTGTGAAGGGGAGAATGGTGCCCTGGGAGATCCATTATGAATAATTTGATAAGATACAGTTGAAACACATTGCATCACTAATTAGATCATAAGGAAGGGAAAGTTCATCTTCTCAAGTACCTTTCTCAAAAAATGCCAAGAAACCATATCATATGCTTTGTCTATATCTAGTTTGATTGCACACCAATCATCTTTGCTTTTCCTTGTAGCCTGTATTTTCTTCATACATTTTGACGCGAGGATGATATTATTAGTTATAAGTCGCCCTTTAAGGAAGGTACTTTGATTTGGAGTAATAAGATCACTAAGAACATCCTTCAAACGATTACACAAAATTTTGGAAATCAGCTTATACAAGACATTACATAAGTTGATAGGGCGGAAATCCTTAAAAGTAGAAGGATTATTGCATTTAAGAATCATAAGTAAGTATACAAGTTCTATTAATTCTTTCAGGATATATTCCCATTGAACAATTTGAGAAACCATTCCAATGATATCATATTGAGCATGGACCAAAATTTATTATAGAAATGTGTGTGAAAACCATATGGTCCTGGAGAGCTAACATCTTTCATCTCAAAGACCACACACTCAATCTCCTAAATAGGCACCGGACGCTTCAGATGATTATGGTGAATTGGAGACACCTGAGGAAGGTTTATATTGTCTAATGTTTGATTTCTCAACGTAACTGCTAATTTTAAATATGAATAGTGGGTTTCTTCGTTCTTGGACTTTGTATGGAAATAGAAGAGGAATGAGGCTTAAACGAAAACTTGGCCTAATGTGAGCATTTATAATTCGTTAATGTTCCTTCTTTGCCCTCAAAAAAGCTACACCAAGAAATAAGACGGACGAACCGAGCAATTCTAATGAGAAATCAAAATTATTTTGGTAATATTTACATAAGTGGTTAATACTCAATTAATTCTGATACAATTTCGTTGGTGATGCATTTCAAAATGGCATCACCAATTTCAACGATGACATCCCTCACACGTGGCTCCAAATCATTCCATTCGTAGACGGAATTCAAGTCATCCAAAGAGAACAAGCAGCTTAGGCCACTCCCACCATGTCTGCTTCGTTGACCCCATTTGTTCGTTCTCTTGCAAATGAATTTCCCCATTTTCTTACTGTCACTCTTACTGTCACATTGTTCTCCCTTGTCCTTCCTTGGCAGCTTTTCTCTCGCACAATAAAATATCAGTTGTTTTGTCCTCTGCAATACCCTATTGGATTTCAATCCCTGGGAGAGGGAGACACCAGTAGCGACACTATCTCTTGATTTCCTCCGACGTTGTTCTTTCTTAACTGACCGCATCAGCAATCCCCAGATAGCAGCTGATGAAATTGACTCTTCTCTCATCTTCTTGTGCAGAGAGACACTGCAACTTTGTATTTTCTTCTCTATTTTCCTGACATCCGGATTCACTGCTACCCCTGCCAAACAAACCGACCCCACGTTAAGAGGGAGAAAAAAGAATAATGAAGAAATATTAATATTTAATACTGAATTGATGATAGCAATCAGAATCAGCCAATGAAACTTGCCATTTTGAGATGCTGAAGCTTTTCGTGATGGAACTTTGCTGAGTGAGGTAGGGACTATGCATCTCCAGCGCTGTTTTCCATTGTTAGTATCCTGTTGGCTTTGCAAGAATAATCAAACTAATTCATACATGCTTTTTTTCCCTGGGCTATTACTGCTCTAGTTTCAACTTAAATTTTAATAAACAGAACATAAAATTTTGCATCAAATTTGAGTTAACGTGTACCTCTGAATACCAGGAGGGCTTACATTTGAAGCTTGGACGGTATCTAAAGAAAACAAAATCTCGTCTTCATCAATCTCTGAGCAAGAGTAGAACAGAGTTGAGCTGCTAGAGGAAGAAGAAAACCTTTCGGTTTCCAAGACAATATCACCAACTGTGGGAGTTTCACGAACAACAACATCTCTAACTGTAGGCCTCCCAGCTATAACGTTGCTACTTTCGCTTTGTTGTGAAGCGAGCTTCTTACATAGAGAAGTTAGAACTCTGGAAAACAGAAGCTTTGCATTCATATTGAGGCAAGAATTAGCTGATCTCTGCAGGCTCCAAGTTCTGGAGCATCCTCTTTCAGAGAGGTAATTGCTGAGGATGAAAGGTTCCTGTTGCTCCATAAGGAATTCTCGCAGCCTTCTCTGGTGTAAGGAAGTTGCAGAAGCCATGGAAGGAGGAGTAGGTAGGTTGAAGGAAGTTAATTAATAGAGTCCGTGAAGAGGCGCAGAGAAGTGAATAAATTAGGGAAAACAAGGGTATATATGTGTCAGTTTGGGAAATTTATTGCTGAGACACACTCTAGTTCACATGGAATTAAGTTCAGTTGTTAGCTGTCTCGTATATGTGTGTTCATGCACATTAAAACATTGGTCCCATGAATGGATATATGGCATTCTGAGTCAGTGGTTTATTGTATATGCTGTTAAGGACACGTTTGGCTCTAATAATGGCAAATTGGCGGGGATGTTGCGTTGCAGATTCATTGGAATGAAGATGCAGACACAATTTGAAGTGTTGACTATTGAGTAATTAATTGGTGTCATCTTTCATAACGAGACACCCCTTCCTTGTCTACTCCCACCTATTTTTTGTCGTCAAATCTCTTATTTTAAATATCGAATCTCTCGCCAAATGAAAAGCGGGCCTTTCACACCCACACAAACGCATAGTATTATTATTGAAGACTTGCTTTTGTTAAAATGTCACTCACTCCCATACATAATTCAATATATTAAAAACTCCATCGAAATAACCAAATTAAAAGTCTTGTGCTTTTTAATTGTTGATAAGCTTAGTGCATGTTTGTTAAAATGTCCTTGACCGTTTTTTTTTTTTTTTAAAAAAAACATCCTCCTCATTGTTGCACGGAGCCCCACCACCGGCCACTAAAGATTGTTACCGACCGGATGTTTTAGTTAGAACCATCCCTATTTAGACAAGGTACATAATGACATTGTGGGACTGGAACCTCTTAATAATTACCTAAAAATGTGAGACATTGAGCCATTGAATTCATGTAGTTATGTAATGCAAATTATATATATGTATATAGTTGCTCTCTAAAGAATAGTTATAAATTTATTATGCTAAAGTTTTCAGTTCTTAGTAAAATATCTAATATTTATTAATTAAATTGAATAAATATATACTCCTTCTGTTCTTATGAGACTTGGTTAAATATTTGATTTGGTCATAAATATGAGACTCTTATCTACATTGTCTCTTATATTTAGCCAAATTTTTTTAAATTATTTTTGTTAATACTCCCTTATATATTTGTGGTTATTAGGACCGAAGCGTAATTTTGAAAGATTAGGTCATATTATAACAATTAATTAATTTAACTAATATCTTTAATCCATTCAAAAAAGTCAACGAGGTGTTATAA
>JBAGKO010000011.1:7899991-7911430 GCA_037177275.1 Acacia concinna
GAAAAGAGATTTGTCGGGAAAGAAAGCCTGAACCAACCGAGTGAAAAAACCAAAGTTGCGTTGTCTATTAGTGGAAAGGAAAGGTAAGGTCATACATACCCCCAAATAAGCATTATTGATACCTAAGCTATGAAATTAAGTGATCATTGACTTCGGTGTACACGTGTCTAATCCAGGCCGTTACGGTAGGTCAAAAAGATTACACCAAAATCTTTCTCCCATAGCTTTCCTAATTTTAACTACCAAGAAATTAATTAAGTGGGACGATTTAAACACAAGCAATGTACCGGCATGATGAACCAATATGATGATTGATGTGCCATGGTCAACAGTCAACACACGCACTCACAGGCAATCAATCCAGAAATAACACATATACACACTGTCGCTTTCCCTCCTGCTTTATTTATTTCATATTCTTTAACGAACCTTCCGGAGTGATTCCTCAGCTCGTGGATTTCATGGGCACTCTATATCCACATCTCCATTTCATCCATTGAATCTGGATTAAAATGGTCCCCATTCAACAATTTTGTTTCGTCAAAATTATCAAAATCATCAAAACATATATCGCCTCATTACAATACACATGTTTGACCGTACTACTTTTTGGAATTTATCGAAGTTACTCACTCTTGAGGTTTTGTTCATAGATGAAATCGATCTCATTGTAGAGATTTCACCAATAGGCTTTCCCAATTATATTGCAGGCATCAAATATTCTTGAATTGATTTTTATTTTTTTGATCGAACCAAATATTCTTGATTCACAGCTTGTGTGTGTGTGTGAGAGAGAGAGAGAGAGAGAGATTAAAGCCAATTAGACGACACGTGCAACTCAATGTCATAATTATATGCTGTTTAAGGGTTGTGATCAATAGCACTTCCTTTTCGTCCTCATTTATTTGAGAGTTATTGGACTATTATATTATGATTGAAGAATGTTAGTGGTGGTTAACTAAGGTGTGACTTTATTAAGGTCCTTTTTGGAGCTTATTTAAATCAATTATAACTGACAAAACCAAATTTTTCATAGTGTTGAGAAGACTGATATATAAGAACGACAGATCCTACGTGCAGGATATTGGGGCAGAAATTAAAGCTAGCATGAACATGTTGGTAAGTAAAGCTAAGGAAGAAAGAGAAAAAAGGGGAAGCAACTTAAGTATCGAGAAAAAGAGGAAAGCACGTACTGTGTGGGATCAAATTCACCTGGTGTGGGGGAGGACTTTCCCATGAAGAAAAAGATGGCTTATCAAATAAAGGCGATGGATGATTTTGAGCCACTAATACGAAGGGATTCTCTTTTCATTGTTGCTGGTTTTTAATTTCCTTCATAAACTGGGTCGTCCTACGTGGCAGCGTGAAGCATCCTTCAAAGACAATACCACATCTTGTAGCACTAATGCTGTTGGTGAGCCATGATATATGTATATATATTAACATAGAGACAAACAAAATATATGGGAAGTTTGTTTCTTTGAAGGAAATGATATAATAGCAACCCTGAATGGGAAAGTTCAATGGATTATGGAGAACGATCCTTTGGCAGAGTCTAGGATCGACGAACCAGGGGAGGAAAAACAACTTGCAAATAATTATTCATCAGACTCTCTTTAGAGATATATATATATATATATATATATATTCATTTCATCCTATACTCAAATCCAAATGAATAAGAATCATACGTAGGATATGAGTATTTTTAATCATTCTTATTGAATGCTGGGACAGAATGATGAGCAATAGCCTTTTTGGAATTATTGTAATTAACTACGGAAAGACAATCATATTATGTCTAACCATTAGCGTGTCTGCGTGACTGATTTTTCTTATAAAAAATTTATAATGGATACATTTCAACTTCTTGCTAATAAAACAACAACCTGTAATAAGAGTAACCATGTTTCTCCTCTCCAACACACACATATAGTCAAGTATTTTATACTTTCTTCAGTCTAATTATATATAAGACCCAATTGACTTTTTTAGAGAATCTTAATAAATCTAATTATACTACTTTAAAGTATTTGTTATCATTTTTCTTCAAATTATTATATTTGAATTATGAACTAATTTATATTATAATAAAATACAACATATGATATGATTAAGTAACTTATTTTGTTTTTTTAATTTCTCCTAAAAAAATCAACTAAGTCTTATAATTAGAACCGAAAATGATATAATAGAATTAAATAAGAGTTAACTTGCATCCAAAATATTTTTTTCATATAGATATAGAACTTTAAAGTTTTTTTTGGCATTCAAACTCTAAAGTATTTTTTAAGTATGTCAAGCACCTTGAATAAAAGTTATTTTCGGGGTGTTGAAGGTAAGAAAAAAGACTTCATAGTTTAAAGTGGTTGATGGAACCCATAATGAAAAATGTTTCCAACACCGCAAAATGTTTTAAGATACTGTATATACCTAAAAAAATACTTCACAATGATGATGTTGTTTAATCCTATAATCAAACAATGCAACTAATATTGTTTAATTAATCACCATATATTGAAAAAATATCATTTCTATAAAATCCTGTTTAAGAAAGCCTGCCAGCGTTATAATATATTTGTCCACATGGGATGTCACATAAATTCTTGAAATGTGTGAAAGGTTAAAGTTACATCTGAGCAGTAGTAGTTTAGTTATGAGCTACAAAGGTAATTTCCGTCACATGATTAGCAAAAAAATCATTCACATGCGTGGGTCCTTGGTGACATATTTGGCCCGACGTTCTTTTCCAACATTATATACTTCTTCGTTCATTTTCATTTTATTTGTTTGCTTTTCTAACGCGCGGAGATATATATATATATATATATAGAGAGAGAGAGAGAGAGAGAGGGCATCCATGCATCCCTTCCACTAATTAAGGTCATAGTCAAGTCTTTGTTTGGAGACTTAAATCAAAATCAAAGACAGAAATAATATGGAAGAAACAGAAAGCATGAATGGCGTCCCTTGTTTGGCCCTTACATAAGATAAAATGCCACGTGTTAAATCGAATACGATTCTCCCTTCATATATTACAACCACATTCCACGAAGATTCCGCCAACCCATGAATATATAGTTATATATAACTTCTTCGTAAGAAATATTATTAATAACATCACTATTCACCATTAACTATCAAGGCACAATATAATGCATTATCATACCGTCTTTTAATTTAGATAAAGCTAAGCTTATCACACAGAAAAGGCAAAAGTTAAAGTAAAAGGCGGATGCATGATGACAACACGGTTATTAAAAAGTAGAGCCTTAAACCTTTACATTTTAATTAACTTCCAACAACCTGGGGCTTCTTCAAGCACAACTACATTTTCTCCTCCTCACAAAGAAAGGAAAACAAGTAGCAAGCTAATCTATAGCCACCCATATATTGTGCTCTCATCTTAATTTATCGATCAGCACACTCCATGCACAATCTCCAATCAGTTCCTACGTGAATCAAGATCGTTTTCTACGTACCTACTTGGATCGATCGTTCACAGCTTTATTTTACGATATATATATAACAGGGAACGTCGACCACTTACGTACTTGTATATAATATAACGACCTTTTGTTACTATTCTGGTTAAAATGGCTCTCAAAGCCTATTGGGAATGCATGGGGCCTAAAATCAAATATAGATCAGAAAGTCTGGCCATAAGGGCCACCGACTCGGTTTTCAGGCGTTCATTCTCTGAGCATACTAGACGGATTTGATGCACGGCGAGGCCTAGTCGATTTTTGAGCTGTTGGTTTTCAATTGAGAACAAGTTTAGCTGGTTGTTCAGATCCTCTAAATGTCTCTTCTTTCGCCAGCGGGACCGTCGGGCCGACTCCCGGTTCAACAGCTTCCTCCTGCGCTTTCTCTCGTTATTGGAGTAAACCTCCCGGCCGGACCCTTGTGAACCGCCGGAGCTTGGGCTGGTCGTCGTGTTATTATGATCTTCTTCGTCTCCTGATTGGATGAGGGACAACAACTCCTCTATATCCCCAGCCGTGAGAACCGCTGTTTCCCGAACCGGACATGGGAACTGGACCGCTTCTTCTTCTTCGTGGAAGAACATTATAGCAGCAGAACTTTACTATATTCAAAGAGTGAACCAGAGAGAGGAAAGGAAGGGAAAAGGGAAGAACCAGTTAGCCGGAGTTGGGTATTTAAGGATGGAGGTGAGAGACCCGTGGGGCCCATTGGAAGGAAAAGTTTTCGGAAAACTAGGGTTTATTGGTCCCAAAAAATATTTAAAAATAAAAGTAGAAGAAAAGGAACTAGGTTTCATATGTACGCGTGGGTGTCATTGTATTAGCAAAATCAAATTAGATGCAGATCAACACTTACGTGCAACTTTTTTTTTTTTTCGATGGTCTTACGTGCAACTTTAATGTCAGGTGGCATATATGGTGGTGGTGGGGAAATCAGATATTGTTGAAATGTTTTATTATGTTTTTTTTTTGGGACGATAAAATGTTTTATTATTTTAATGCTAGCATTTCGCCTTTTTTTTAATAAGTAGGAGCAAGAGATCACATATTCCATAGGAAGATTAGCTTTAGCTTAATGACGAAGAATCTCACAGAAATAGATAAACTACGTACAAATGGGATTAGAAAGTTACTGGAACCGAACACTGTATGTGTCTTCAAGCCATTTTGGATACGCACACATAAAAAGTGAAAAAGCAGTGAAATAAAGTTGTCACCCACACATGTTAAAAGGGGGAAAAAATTTGTATATATATATTTTTATATATTTGTTAAGGTAAATGTGGCCTAATGAGCTTCCAGTTCGTGGAAAACCGTCCCTCTGTTGCTTTAAATTATTTCCATTTCCTGTCACTTACTGCCTTCATAATTCATAAAGACTTCCATCACTTTTCAAAGTTAATTTTGAGAAAACTTCATTAAAAATGGGCGCGAGTACATATATTTAGGTTTTCTTGACACGATTCCCTATACAAGTAATTTTTTTCCTGTAGTATTTTTAGCTCCTACGCATGAGGATTTCTTCTTATAATTAAATTGATAAATTTTGGGAACTGCATGTACGTTGCAGAAATGTTCAAATTAAACTTAACCGATTTATGCATGCTCATTAAATTCTTGTGTGATGAGATGTGCACATGAAACAGAGATAAATGGAAGACGAATAATGCAATATATATACTTTAAAGCTTCCATGTACTGTACGTGAACAATAATACCCAATTTCTATTTCCCCCTTCTCGTACATATTCTTGAAGAATTGGCCCAATTTTTATTTTTATTTTCTCGAAACACATTACACTTTTTCTTACAAGCTAAGGGAAAGACTTGGGAGATGATGCTTTACTTCCACATATACTAAATTGATACTGAACTTTCCATATAGATAAACAGATAGAACTTGATACTATACCAATATATGCCCATTCTATATTAAGAATATAAGATCACTTAAAATTAAAGGAGCATATAAAAATCCAAAGTAATGACTAATATAACTCAAAGTTTGTAGGGATGAAAAATGGTAAAG
The DNA here is from genome assembly GCA_037177275.1 of Acacia concinna. Classification (NCBI taxonomy): domain Eukaryota; kingdom Viridiplantae; phylum Streptophyta; class Magnoliopsida; order Fabales; family Fabaceae; genus Acacia; species Acacia concinna. The sequence continues at coordinate 7,905,506 of JBAGKO010000011.1, forward strand.
AACAAAAGATAAATAGGAAGTGAGAGAGACGTTTGACTAGAAGCATTGAACATATTTTCTTTCTTTGCCTTCTAAATGCATATATAAGCCCACACCTGTGTATGTGCTTATAGAAAGTAATTGCAAAGAAGTAAGCTGCTTTTCTTACTGGCTCTATCGTCCAAGTAGATGTGAACAGATGCATGGACAAGCTAGGCATAGACAGATAAAAAAATTAACCTGGTGTGACATTAGGAATATATAGTAATTAAAGAACAGAAAGAAAGGTTCAGAATATTCTTGGGGGTAGTTTTTCTTATTAATTGAGTATTCTTGGGAGAGCAGTTGGTTGGCCTGGACCTGCATTATATTATAGTAATAGAAAGGATAAAAAGCAAAATGTGAGTGGAGCATAACATGCAATATATCCTTCCATCGACATTTTGGTTAACTTTGATCACCGTGCCAAAGTAGCTTCCATGTGCTGCCTCCAAGTTCCAAAGGAAATAAAGAACAGTACTGCCAATAAAGATTTATTTCTCTTTCACTTCATAACAATAATTAGTCAGTCTAATAACGTCTCTAGCTTTAATTATCCTCTCCTGTAGATGGAAGGATCATATATATCTTATCAGTTCATAATCTGTAAGTACTTCTACATATATGCGTTCTTCAAAGATTGTTCTAACTTGCGTGGCCTGACTTACTGGTTATTTATCGCTACATCTCAAGTATTCTTCCATGTTCAATTGTTCATGTTAGGTTATAAAGAATTATAGTGATTACGGTAATTAAACTCTTACCTATAAAAACAACGAGAAAGACTGAAGAGTGATTGGGCCATCGAACTAATTAAAGAAAAAGCTAGTTTGCTTCTAATTAATACAATGAATGTGTGGTTTGGATACGTTGTCTTTCTTTCTTTCTTTCTTTCTTTTTCTGTTTTTTCGGCTAAGTTTGAATACGTTGTCAAAAATTCCCACTCTCCCAACTCCCTGTCTTTCCGTTTCCATCAATTAAGCACATATATATAATCTATCTAATTAGATAAAATGAATTATTAGAGACTAATCCTAGTGTTACTTTATTCGCCGGCCGATTTGATTGGAGGTTATATCATAGGGTAGTATAGTGGGGTAAGATTTATAGTTATGTGCACCTGAAAATTAATAAATAAAGGAAATGATGCAGATGACACATGATGAAAAAGTAAATGTCACAAGAGGACCGATGGGATGTCGCTATATATAAACATCTTATGAAGAAGATTGGCGTGTTTGGTAAAAGAAATAATATTATAAGTGACTTATTGTGTAATATTAGAAAAACCCCTCTCACATACTTACTTCGTATTCTACAATAAATTATTTATAAAATTCAATGTGAGTAATTTAAGAAGAGCTTATTTTATACAGAGTTGAATTAACATATATTACTATCTCCAGTCATAATTACACACTTTATTTGATTTTATTTTAGGAGATTAAAGAAATTAAATAAATTATTTAATCGTATTATATATTGTGTTTTTGTTATATTATATATTAATTCGTAAACCTAATAAATTAATTTGGAGAACAATATAATAAAGATAGAAATGCTTTAATTTAATTTAATTAGCTTCCTTAATTATACTAAATAAATCAATTAAATCTTATATTTAGGATATAAGGCAGTACTACATTTGATGATGTATGCTACTCATATGATCTGCTCTAGTGTTGCTAAATATAAAATATAAGATCACAAAGTAGAGATAAAATTTTAAACCTTTGTTGGAGGATTAAAGATATGGGAAAATTCTTAAAAACTGCCAAAAAAGAGTAAAAAAGACAATTCAGTATAATGAAATTTAAAAATTCCATATTAGTCCTTCGTAGGAATACAGAATTTTTGGGATGAATTTTGTAAAATTGCTTAATGCCCCTATATTTTAATAGTTTGAGTATTTCTATTAATATCTAGAGGGGCATTTAGATAATATGTACTAAAATTGTTAAAATTCTAGGAATTTAGATAATTTCACAAAATTTCTAAAATTCCAAAAATTCCATATTACTACGAGTAATTATTGATTTGTGATTTTTAGATTTTAGTACACTGAATAGTCTTTTTACTATTTCTTTAATATTTTTTTGTGATTTTATTAAAAGATATTTCTTTGTATATATATATATATAAGCGCTCTCTAGACTTCGTGGCCGGGTCCCATCATACGTGATACGAGTACCAACCAATGATTTGAAGACTGGACCGGACGATCCATCCGTCGTATAGTCACCTTGCCGGCTTGGTTCAGAGTTTTGGGCCGCTAGAGGAGTTAAGCTGTTTTAAGCCGTCCAGAGCCAGCTTTTAAGCCAAGAGCTGGATTTAAGCCGGAAACAGAGGCAGCTTGACGGAAACCGGACGGCCGAAGAAGAAGAAGAAGAAGAAGCTGATGAAAAACAGAGCTTAAGAAAAATAGGAAAGACAAAGAGAACAATGATTAAAAAGATTAAGAGGAACACCCATGAAAAAACACAAAACAAAAAGAATAAAACCTTATCACATAAATTGCAATAGTTTTTTAGCGGAGAACTAAATGAAGAAAGCACGCCAGTGAGAGGAAATGTTGTGTAAACGAAGATGGTGATGACAAACTTCATGAAAGAGGGGGCATAAGGGTACTGGTAATGAAAGAGAAATCGACAAGTTATCTTTGAATATCACTTCTACTGTGCGTGCATTGGGAAGAGAGTCTGCAAGCCTTTAATTTTTTAATTTTATTTTTTAAATTAAAAAAATCATATGAATCATCATATCACACAGTTCCCTATGCACGTTTAATTGTTACCAAGGCATTGGAGTGCTTGTATATCCAACCACACAAATTTAATGACTTGTTAATTATATTTATCAATATTAATTATAATATTGTTTGGGGAAAAAATTATAATACTATTGCATTTTGAGTTAAGGTGTGTTTTAAGTTTTTTTTTTATAAACTTTTATTTTTTTTTCAATGTACATTATATGTTGAACGTATTTTATATTGCATTCAACATTTTAAAATATTTTTTTAGAGTACCAACCACCTTAAAGTATTTTTGTACAATTTTATATTTAACAGTTTAAATAATTTAGGTGTTGAATACATATAAAAAAATAATTTATGATACTAAGCGTATTTAAAAAAATACTTTATGATCCTTGGTGCTTAAAAAAATATTTTTAAGTATTGGGTTTACTACAAAATATTTTATAACTCTACATACATCTAAAAAAACACTTCAAACGATGGACTATAACTTATGCATTTTTAATGTTCATTTTTTATTATTTTTATGTATTTATTATATTTACGTCATTACATTACATGTATATAAATATTAATTTCATTTAAGTATTATGGATGGTCCAACCGAACGATCCAACCATTTGAACCATGACACACTCATCTCTCCGGCTTGATCTCCAATCCGACTTTTAAAATATTGGTATCAACTTTGAGCAGTTCCCGCTAGGACATATAAAGGGAGTAGATTGTATTATTTTATTTAATTAAAAAATAATATCACAATATTTCAAGTAAGTTGTTGTAGTATAGTGGTGAGTATTCCCTCCTACCACCCTGATGACCCGGGTTTAATCTCCGACAACGGCGATATATCCCCTTAAATTGTTGTGCTGGCCTGTGAACCATTTAACTACTAAATCGTGTGATTGAAGATTGATAAACAAACACTCTTCAAATTTATTTTGTCCTACTTTAATTTTTTTTTCCTTTTATATTTCTCAGACCGTTTGCTTTTATATTTAAACCAATAAGATAATACTCAATATTCGTCTACTTTTTACCACTTTAGAAACAAATTCAGATGGGAATGTGGACAGTTTTATATTTTTCTCCTAAAATTTTTGTTTTCCACCCCCTCCCCTCGTACCAAACAGCCGCTTAACATTCCAGTAATTGATACTTGGTAAAGCTTGTAGAAATCAATAACTAACTCTGTTAAAGTTTTAAATTAGATTCATATAACTACACCCAACTTTTCTGGTCCCAAAATAAAAAATAAACATAACCACACGCAGCTTTCGCCTAATTCTTAAGCATAAATTTGGCTCCTCTAACTTTTATTTGTTGGTCTGAAGAATAATTAAGTTATGTCGATATTCTTTCCTCGATCATACTTACATATATTCTGTGTCTTGTTTTCCCACTACTTTAATTTGTACGTGTCAACATGGAAGGGATTCTCGTGTCACCCTCCAATTAAAACGCAAAGATGAAGACTATCATTATTCGTTCCTCCGATCGATCTATCGCTTCCACCATATAACTATATAAGCTATAGCTGAATATAGGAATAAATTTAGCTTATACTTGCCGGGGAAAAAAGAAAAAAAGGAATAAGTTTCAAGGCAAGATTGAGTGGAGCTGGGAACTACTTGGAAGGGATCAATATTTATAAATATTCGTCTTAGATTGCTTAGGGGCAAATTAACTTTTGCAAACAAATAGCACAATTTTATGTGCGATTAATATATAATTGGATTCCTTGTTAAAATGAAAAATGACAACTTTTTTGGGATGAACTAAACGAGGATCATGATTCCAAACAACAGCATCATATTCATGTCATTCGGTACGAAAGTTTAAAGACAGACGTTTTCCGAATTTTCTTTATCTTTAAGTAGCTTTTCATCCAGGCCATTCACATTCAACAACTATTCCTTCAAGTTTTTCATAACAAGGCAAAACAAAAGACAAATATAATGGACAGGTCGTGTACAGGTGCTATTGCCTCCTATAATTTTCCCTCGTCCTTTATCCATTATTCGATAATACTGATGATTGAGATCAAGGTCTTCTTGATCTTGAACCAAAAAAAAAGAGGGCAACATAAACACGCCCCAACTTGAAAAGGAATATAAGTTCCTTATATATATAGCAAATATATATATCAAATATAACGATAGTGGATATATGTACTCAAAATAATGTCTTACTACCTCCAGTTCTATTTATAAGACCCAGTTGACTTTTTTGGAGAATCCTAAAAAATTCTAACAAAACTAATTACATTACTTTAAGACATTAAAATTTATCGTTTTTCTTTTAATTATGTTGTTTGACTTATGAACTAATATATAATGTAATAAAATATGATATATAATATGATTAAGTAATTTAATTAGCTTTCTTAAGATTTTTTTAGGATTCTCCAAAAAAGTCAACTGGGTCCTATAAATAGGACCGGAGGGAGTACTTTTGTTTAATTCTACAAAAATCAAGATAAGGCTTCAGGAAAGTTGGGTGATATGTGATAAATAAGGGATATAGTGAACTAATAACTCTTAAACATATTTATAACAGCAAAACCAGAGTTTCTGAAATATTTCTTTTTAAAATCGAGATAAAACTTAGCTTACATATGTATCTTAGAAAAAATTCTAAAAAATACCTTCCCAACTTCAAAAACCCTAAAAGGAATGTTAACATTTTAAAAAGACACTAAGATATTATGGACTAAATTTGGTTTTTTCAAATTCACTGACCTGAACAGTGACCAGCATGATAAAGTAGCGAAAATAATTACTCTTCTTGCGAATTCCATTACTCAAATAGCAAAAATCCAACATTGTTTCATGTCACGAGCAAATTCCTCTCTCTCTCCTCTGCCAGATGAACAGTATCAGCATCATATGAACAGTGCCGACAGAGGGGGAGAGAAAGTTATCAGCACAAACTTACGAAAATATTACTCAAATAGTGAAAATCCACAACTGTTCACATCAGAGAATTTTGAGGAGGAGAAAGAGTGATCAACACGGACTAATGAAATCTATTAATCTTTTTGCGAAAACAATTACTCAACTTGTGAAATCTACTATTGTTCATGTCAACGAATTTAAAAAACTCAATTTGATCTATAGTACCTTAGTGTCTTTTTGAAATGTTAACAT
>JBAGKO010000011.1:7954171-7970440 GCA_037177275.1 Acacia concinna
AAGGAGATGTTTAAGGGGAATCAATACAAATATCAGCCTTACATAAGTATTATCAAAGCTCAGTGGGATAAACATTTGAAGACCAATCTTCATGCATCTTCATATTTGTTGAATCCGGAATTCACTTATGGCCCTAATTTTGTCAATAAGGGGAGATTAATGCAAGCGTTGCTTGATGTGATGGAGGCAAACTCTGAAGAAACACCTGACTTCCTTAAGGTCATGAAGCAAGTGACTTTGTACATTGAAGGCAAGGAGTCTTTCAATAGAGAAACATGCAAATTAGCTTCTCAAAAAATAGATCCTTGTAAGTGTTATGATTTATTGGCTTATTGTTTAGCACCTTATTCATTTCTCTTCTTTTATCGTACATTAATGTTATCTACATGTTCTTTTTAATATATAAATGAATTGTGGATGTACTATGGCTATTCAGTTCCTAAATTGCAACGCGTTGCAAAACACATTCTTAGCCAAACATCTTCTTCCTCCGGTTGTGAGAGAAATTGGAGCCTATTTGAGCGTATCCACACAAAAAGGAGAAACAGATTGAAGCACTAGATGCTAAATGATTTGGTCTTCACCAACTATAACTTGCAATTGAAGCATATGTGATTTTATATATAATGAAAAATACTTTAATTTAACATAGATATTTTTAATTAAAATTTTGTTTATCATTTGAAGGAGTACAATGAAGAAGGCGACCGCAAGCTCTGACCCTATTGACTATGAATATATTGATGAAATAGATTTTTGGGTTACTGATGAATATCCCACTTCAGAGCTTAATGGTGAAGATGTGGAGGATCTTCAAGGTATTGTCGCCACTGTCAGTGAAGGAATTGCAAGTTCACCACCTCTTGATCAAGCGATTGAAGGTTTCTACATGCTATTATTAGTTATTATTTTCATATTTTATCACTAATTTATGATCCAATCCGTCCACATTATTTTCCTTTAACTCAGCTACTTATATTAATTTTTCTCATACATATGGTTAGGTGATGAAGATATGGATATTCCTGAGCCCCCTACTTTGAATGAATATGATCATCTCACCACTTCTTCTGTTTTGCCCAATCAAGCTTTTGATGATCTATCTCCAGCCGATTTAGATATTGGTTTAGATTATTGTTAGCTGGAAGGATTATTGCCTCATGTGATTGTGATACTTATATTTTTGATCTTTGATATATTTTGTTTTGTACCTTGATATTTTAATAACTTTGTTTTAATTTGATGGTATTTAACTACCTTTGGTTATTTTGAACACATTATATGAGTTAATCTTATTATTTTATTATTGTCAATTAAATTATAATATTTTAATATGGCTTGTTCAATGGTCGATTCAACCCCCGGTTCGACCCAGTTGAAGCCTTTGAACCTTAAACCCATACCATGACCGGTTCTTTGGCCAGTTCGATTTTTTTTACCTTGATTCATAGAGTATAAAAAGTTGTGTTCAATGAGTACACTTCCCTCATTTAAATTTGTGTTCTTATCTTTATAAGGTGAGACTATTTATTACCTTAAAATTCATAATATGCTAGTCAACTAATATACTTTTCGCTCAAATGTGCAAATTCATTTAAATATATAGAATGATGTTTGTACTGATTTTGTTATTACTTGTTGCAGAAAAATGACAAGTCATGGCCAGTATTCTCTCTAATTTCACATATAAGATATAAATTGAAACTTCACATATATTATGGGAGTTAGTTAAAATTGTATTCATTAATTTACTAAATTTGTGCCAAAACGAATGAATAATTAAAAAAAAAACTAGAAACATATGATTAAAAATCAAGTCAAACTATAAGAATGCGGTAAAAAGGGGAAAAAACTGTAGGGCCTCGTAATGAAAAAATAGAGACCTGATTAAAAAATTACTGGGACTATATTTAAGATGGGGGAACATTAGAAGGAATATATTGAAAGTACCAATAAGATGACTTGTAATGGAACTTAAGGGTAAGTATAAATTTGAATGTTGATTGAACCATATTTTAACATGTTTTTTTATAATTAATTTAGAAAATTTGATGAATTTCTTAGGTCATTATTATATGATTAAGCATGAATTTTAGAAAAAGAAAATAATATTGAATCAAGTCAAATTAGAGATTAAATTGTCATGATTTGTTAATTATTTATGTAAATATTTTATTAAACTTTTGATTCTACCAATTGGATAATTTTGTATTGTAGGTACTTGAAAAAAAATAAAATATATTGCAGTTTAGTCCCTCCACAAATATTTTAGAATATTGCAATTTAGTACCTTAATCACAACTCAACGTTTTGCCTAAAGGAAATTAGGGATTCGGATGGGCAATGAGAGACAGCATCACGAGCTGAGGGAAGAGCAGTGCTGGGACCTTAAGGGGAGAGGGCTATTGCCGTGGGTTTCAATTGGAGAATAAGAACAATACTGCAACTGGGGAGTTGTGGGTTTTCAGTGAGGGTGTGTCTTTAAACCTGACTTCAGCTGGAGGCGATCTGGTGTAGATCGTCGAGCAGGAGAGAAGGGATTTAGAGGCAGTGACAAGACCATTTTCACCACCGTCTCGCCATTTTCACCGTCATCCACTGTCATCTCCATTTCCTTTCTTCACTGACCATCACCATCGAACACCACTATCAGAAGCTGAGAGAGAGTGCCGTGAGCTGCAAGAGAAGAAACCACCATCGGCCACCAACACCCTTCTTTATTTTACTACCGCCAGCCAATCTCCATTTTCGTAATCATCACCATCAGTTCTTCATCCAGCACCATTACCGATTTCTTCCCTTCCATTCTCGTCAAGCTTCATTCACCACCATTATTTCCTCACCGTCAACCATCATCATCATCTCCAACAGCTATTTTCATTATCACCAATTCACTTCATTGTCCATCATGACCCCATAGAACCCCCTGCACTCTCCATTTAATCGGGCATTATTCATAATCCATGGATCCTTGGAGTGTGGCCGTGACTACTGTGGGCAATATGATTGGCTAATTTTAATTGGGTTTTGAGGGTGAAGAATGGTGGTAATAGTTTCAATGTGTTATAAAGGAGAGTTCATTAATTTTCTATTAGCTCAATTCATGTATTATACTTTGTTGGCTGAATTAATTATGGATTAGTACATGATTGTGAGACTTAGATGAGTGTAAATTTGTCTATGATGAATTGAATTACATGTGTGTTGAATTTTATATTAGTGAACTTAAATTTTATGTTGAACCTATTTATTTTGAATTGATGATATTATGCATTCTATGTGATTACTAGTGAGTGTGATGGATTTAATTCAAATCGAGTGTCGCGATTGTGCTCTCATTAAAAAGAATCAAGTGCATTAAACTGATTTTCAAACACACAAGTGGTTTTTAACAATTTATCTAAGAAATTAATATGAATGCAATTGTAAGATTAGTCATTAACTAGGTAGATTGGACTCAATGCGATTGTTTGAGATTTTCAATTTGACTTGATACAAAATTAACTTCCAAATTATTTCAGGAGTTAGGTAAGTCACTACTTTATTATTAAGACTCATTTCATTTTATAATCCCTTTTATCCAAATCATTTCTTTATTGTTTTCTAAAAAAATCTAAAAAAATTAGAATTAGCTCTATTTTTATGTATTTTAATTTAGACAAAGAAAACCAATTTCAAACCCCTTTTTTAATTATGGTTTTAGAACTTAATTTAATTTAAAAAATTTAAAATAAAGACTCATTGATAAGAGAATAATTTCAAATTAATTGCACTACATTATTTTTATCCGTGACAAAATTTTATATTTGATTTCAAGGTGAATAAAATTGTGTCATATCAAATGCCAAGTATGCACGGCTCGCGCTTTATTCGTTCCCACTAAAACCTTCAAGAAAAGCCCACGCAATGTCTAATCATTTAACGGCGAGCGAACAGCTACTCCCTATCCAATGTTATTTATGTTGAGTTCTTGACCACTCATTGTGGCCGTTGACATAGCATTCGTAATTGATTACTTGCCTGCCTCTGCCACAACCAACTTGTCGCCCCTGATTACTTGCTTCCCCCTTCGTTCTTTCACTCTTTGCTTTTCAATCTCTACATCAATTATCAGCACCGTCACTCTCTGAATCAACCAAATGGCTCCTGTGTCTTCAACTTCTCCATCTTCTTCATTCTTCCCTGCATCGCTGCTGCTGCTGCTTCTTCTATCTTCACAGGCCTGCTCTACTTCTGTGCTCTCTCGCTCCACTGTTAAGTTTCTTCCTGGGTTTCATGGCCCTCTTCCTTTCCATCTTGAAACTGGGTATCTTCTCTTTCAAACATTCTCTGTCAATCTAGTAACTATACTTTCTGATATTTTTCATCTTCAGTGATCAATGTAACTGTTAATGGCATTTAGTATTGCATGACCATAACAGAATATACTATTTTTTAAGGTATGTGGGAGTTGGAGAATCAGAGGGTGTGCAGCTCTTCTACTACTTCGTCAGGTCAGATCGAAATGCCAAACAAGACCCTTTGATTCTCTGGCTAACTGGTGGCCCTGGTTGCTCTGCTATATCTTCCTTTCTCTTTACAATAGGTAACAGCGATCGCGATGCTCTTGTCTATTTCGTTCCAGACCTAGCTTCATCGTTTTAGGTTCATTTACTTTTCTAACCCCACTAAATGGACTTTAAGGTCCACTTCATTTTCGGATGGAGGAATATAATGGTACTCTGCCTACGCTTGTTTTGAATCCAGGCTCATGGACTAAGGTTATTTCAAAACTTTTACTAACTTATTTTGACCCTTCAATTTATAATTTCTATGCTGGTTCATAGCTTTTACCCCCCTTTTCTGGTGATTGGTGCCAGATTTCGAGCATAATTTTCTTGGACTTGCCTGCTCATACTGGATTCTCCTATACGACACTCCCTGTTGCTCCTCAGCGGAGTGACTCTAAACAAATCCAACATGCTGTTCAATTTCTCTGGAAGGTGCCATATAAATAAATATATATTTGGTGGTTCATGGAGCTATAGCCCAAACGAAATACAATTAATATAAATCATAAACATTGTTTTCTTTGTATAGTGGTTGACTGTTCACCGGGAATTCCAATCCAACCCAATATACATAGGCGGGGACTCATATTCTGGAATGATTGTCCCCGCAGTTGCCCTTGAAATTTCAGAAGGTAAGCTAACTTCTCACCTTTCATCCACATAACACTATGATCGAAGGATATATGAATTGTACAACGTTGTGCTATATTAAGATTGTATGTTTAATAGCCAAGTTCTTAACTTTTTGAATGTTGAGAGGTAATTAAAAACAATTAAGATGTCAAAGTTTTATGGGAATATAACACTAAGATCCCAATTGAGGAAAATAATATAAAAAAGTCTTATAACTTGTCAATTATAAGTGAATGAGCAACTATTAATGATTGCATGAGTTACCATTGACAAGTTATAGAACTTTTCTGATATTATTTTCCTTAATTCGAAGCTAAATGCCATTTTCTCAAGTTTTTTTAAATGTTGTGATCTTGCAGGAAATGAGCACAGTATAAAGCCATCAATTAATCTACAGGTTGACAATTGTTTCTGTTCCTAAATTTCCTTCCCTAGACATAGGGTTCCTTCACTGTCTCCAACTTTAAGCTAATAATACTGACCTGGTCATAATCAAGGGATATGTGCTAGGAAACCCCGGAACAGACGTATCTATAGATCACAACCATAAGATCCCATTTGCTCATGGCATGGGGCTTATTTCTGATGAACTATATGAGGTGAGTTATTTCTATAGACATGAATGGTCTGAATTTGAAGATGAAATGTTTTTCACTAATCATAATAAATCAACCCGTCCTTGCAGTCATTGAAAAGCAGTTGTAGGGGAGAGTATCACAATGTAGATGTTAGGAATGAAATGTGTGCCCGATATATTGCAGAATATGAAAAGGTAATAAGTTGGTGCCTACTTGGATAATCTTTTTCTCTCTCTCTCTTCATGGTTTATGTAGTAATACTTATCAATCAATTTTAAATTTCAGTGTGTTTCAGGAATAAATGGTGAACATATTTTGGAAGCCAAATGTCCCTCTTTTTCCTCAAAATCACCAATGTTCTCTGACAAAAGATCTCTCCATGAGATGCCCGAAACCTTACTGCCCTCAAATGCTCAACCATCACTTCCTGCTGTAACATGTCGAGTAATTCCTCAATCTGCTACCCTATTATTCCTTATTTCTGGTTGTGTATCCTTTTTTTTATTTATATAACAATAGAAGATGCAGCTTCTGTTTAAGCACTCATTTGGTGACTTGAATTGATGGATTGTTTTGTAAATTGTATGTTTATATGGCTATATAGAGTTATCAAGATGTGTTAGCTCATTATTGGGCAAATGATGGTGCTGTTCGCAAGGCCCTTGGCATCCGTCAAGTATGAGAATAATAATAAGTCTTAACATTTATCATTTACATATAATTATTGTCTAAGTGTATTTAGTTGCAAGAACAGGGAAGCATAGGGAATTGGGTGCGATGTATTAAGACACCTTATACTAAAGATATTAAAAGCAGTGTCCCATTTCATGTGAACTTGAGTGCTAAAGGTTACCGTGAGCTCATATACAGGTGAGGAAGTTGATCCTACATGAATTACTTGTTCTTCCTTTGGAAATTTGTGTTGATAGTTTCAAATTTAATTTGTCATTTGTTTTTTTCATGGCAGTGGAGATCATGACTTTACTTTCCCGTTTGTGGGGACTCAAGTGTGGGTAAGATCTTTAAATTACTCCATTGTAGATGAATGGAGGCCATGGTTATTCAATGGCCAAGTCGCAGGGTAAGCTTTTAGGCAAAAGCATCATTCATTTTTTGATTGTGAATCCAAAACTTGGCACATGAAACTTGGAGTTGCTACTTGTTGTGCAGTTACACAAGGACATATTCAAATGGGATGACGTACGCGACTGTTAAGGCGAGAAACTTCTTTTCTGTTTCACTTCAGAGAATCCTGGTTAAGATCTAGGAAATTCATGCTCATGTTATTTGTTTGGATTAATTTGCTGGGTGGAGGGCACACAGCTCCCGAATACAAACCTAAAGAATGCTTTGCAATGTTTGAGAGATGGATTTCTCAAAAACCATTGTAATCTTTGAAGGATTGATCTGCAGAAAGTTCAAGCTGCTCTATCTCTCACACTTGTTTAATACCACTAATCTTTGAATCAAATCATCAAATCCATGTAAAAGAATGAACAACTTTATTTATTTTTGGGAAAATTGCAATGAGGTCCCAAATAAGAGAATTTAGGTCAAAGTAGTCTCAAGATAAAAATAAATTACTGTCAGGTCCTAGAGTTATTAATGACGCCGCTGAGATTGTTAATGACAACCTCAGGCGGTGCTACTAACAAATCTGGGGTTGTTAATTGGGACTTAACAATAATATATTCCTTATATCTAAGACCTGATAGTCATATTTTCCTATCTCGAGATCACTTTGACGTAAATTATGTTATTTGGGACCTCAATGAAAATTGCCCAGTATTTTTCCTTTGCTTTCTGTAAATTAATTTTTCACTCTCTTCAAGACAGGACTCTTGCAACTATCCTACATTCCTACTTGGGATTTTCAGGAATTCTAGCTTTCTTTCCCCACGAGATTTTGAAACATTCTAGAATCTTTCTTTCATATAACCGTACTTTGTGGGTTTTCAAATTATACGTCAAGCTAGTGGGATACGTCAAGCTAATGAATACGTATCCCACGAGGGGAACGAGAAATTAATTTAAAAACTCCAAACGCCATCTTGCTAATTTAAAAAGTGGAAAATTAACACTCGGAGCTGTCAATTTCTTTTTATTTTTGGCGTTCCAGTTTGTTGGCACAGTCATATCACAAAGGCGTAAGTCAATAACTTGGCCGCCTTTTCTATATATATCATAGAACTTAGACGCCGTGACTTGTCAATTGTCACCCACAGTCTCATTATGGGCACGAGATAAACCCAATCTTGGACCAGAACCACACCCCAGCCAGTACCTTCCCGTGTTAACCGTTATGCCACCTATCCTTCTCGTCCTACGCAATTTATGGAAGCTCTGAGCTTGGTACGAAATAGCATTTCAGATGGGAAAGTTTAGCTGTAACTATCACTTGAATCAGATTCTTCTCCTCCTTACTGTACTCCTCTTCCATATCTCTTCTCAGCCTGCAACATGTGGCTCCACTGTCAAGTGTCTTCCTGGCTTCCAGGATCCACTCCCTTTCGTTCTAGAGACAGGGTAAGTCCGAGTTTAGTAAACTGACATCTCTGAGACTAAGCTTCATAGATAATAATATGCCCCTTTGAGGCTGATTAGTGTTGACTGTTAAATTTTGATCAGGTATATAGGAGTTGGTGAAGGTGAAACAGAGGATACGCAGCTGTTTTATTACTTTATCGAGTCAGAGAACAATCCTAGAGATGACCCTCTCATGCTCTGGCTAACCGGCGGACCTGGCTGCTCTGCACTTTCCGGTCTCGTCTTTGAAATCGGTAAATTATCGAAACACGCTCACAACCTTACTCCGCAACTAGCCTGCTTCATGGCAGTTGATATTTCCTTACTTTTTCAGGCCCACTTGGATTTCAAAACGAGGAATACAATGGGAGCGTGCCTAATCTGGTTTTGAGAGCCAACTCTTGGACAAAGGTGGCATTATTACCATCGCCTCAAACACCTTTTCTTTTGTTCGATTCATCATTTGCTTTTTTTTTTTCCCCTGCAAATTTACTGCTACTCATTCAACTGTTTCAAAGTGGTGTTCAGCTTTGCAGCATCATATTCGTAGATTTGCCTGCCGGAACCGGCTTCTCTTACTCCAAAACACTCCAGCAAGATGACTGGAAAACAGTTCATCATGGCCATCAGTTTCTTAGGAAGGTAACTTCCTTCCCCTTGTGCAGAATTCTTTAGTGAAGGAGATAAAAGTGACACGCTCGGAAATAAATGGCTGGTAATTAATAATGCTGTTTAATATTTCGTAGTGGTTGATTGATCACCCGGAGTTTCAGTCCAATAAGGTGTACATCGCCGGCGACTCCTACTCCGGCATTCATCTACCAGTGATCGTGGAAGAGATATCAAATGGTACAAACCTTGTGAGCCGTATGCCAGCATTGAAATTATTTTTTTCTTGATATAGAAAAATCCAGGTGCTCAGGAGTCAGGAGTCATGTCTCTGACAGGAGTGGGCTAACCTCCATCTCCCGCACTTTCTGCTGTATTTTGACTCTTTTTTTTTTTTTTTTTTTGAGAAACAAGAGTAAAATTTTGATTGTCTGAGAGCTTGATCACTCACCATGAGCTCCCTTACACGCAGGAAATGAAGCTGGAGTCCAGCCCCGGATAAATCTTCAGGCTTGCACTTACTCTTTTCTATAATTATTTTTGGGTTGTAAAAATACCTATGATTTTTTTTATCAAAATTACATATAGTACCATATACTTTTTAAAAGTGTAAAAATATCTATAAATTTTTAAAATTATAGTAAAAAATTTAAAATCATTAAATATGACCTAATACTGTTACTTTTTGTGATGAGACCTGCAACTTTTTTATGACAAATTTAACTGTATAAGCATTTTTCTCTAATTTTGAATGTTTATGGGTAATTGGGTATTCGCCTTCCGAAAGTATACGGCATTACATGAACTTTGATAATAGTGTATTGATATTTTTACACTTTAATCCATTATTTTTATTGATTTATGTACGTTTGGTTAAAAAAACTAAAAAGAGAGCCTCTTAAAAAATATTTACACATCCACAAACATTAAAATTTGAATTTTTTGAACTCGCTGATATCATCTTAATAGCATGGAGGTGCTCTATTTTATCATAAAAAATAGGGTAAATGTGTACATTTAGCAAAAAAATAATATTGTTATGAACATCCATAAGAATTATATATTTTTAGTGTAAAAAATAGCAATAAACAACTTATTTGAGAGTAAATTTAGCAATGCCGTTAAATAGAGCTAATTTTTGCATTGCGGGTTCTACTAGTCTTCTCTCTATAATTTAAAGGAAGTTAGCTTTCAAATAAATTGTTTACTCCAGCTTTTTATATTGAAAATAGATAATTGTTATGAATGCTCACAGCGATATTATCTTTTACTAAATTTACACGTTCACCCTAAAAAATAAGTTCATGTGCAGGTAAAAAATTAGGCACTCTTACGTTTCAAATGTTTAGCTTTGTTTACAGGAGAAAATTGTGAGTTTTGGACAATTTACCTTGTTTTCTATTGATCTTATATTATTATAAATATAAATATTTCCAAATTATTTTTTTATATATTTATGGGAGTATTTGAATCTACACGTCTTCTTTTTAAAGTTGTTTTGATCCTGCTGGCACGCACTTATAGAGGGGAAATGCATTTCTTTTTGGATTTATGTATAAGTACGTGTTTATTTTTAGTTGATGAGTCTCTTATTTTCTTCAGGGATACCTGCTGGGCAATCCAGTGACAAGTATGCCATCCAAAATCAATTATAGAGTTCCATTTGCTCATGGAATGGGATTAATTTCTGATGAACTTTATGTGGTAATTTCATCATTAAAAGGATTATTAATGTTAAAAGCTGGATTTTGATTTCTCCCAAAAAAAAAAGTGTGCAAACAAATCTAAAACAATTTCATTTACTCAATGGGCAGTCACTTCAAGCAACTTGCAGAGGGGAGTACACAAACATAGACCCCAAAAATTCAAACTGTATCAGAGATCTGCAGTCATTCTATGATGTATATATACATACACAATTTGTTGTCTTCGATTTTAGTTTTTTTACGGACCATACTATTTCTCTGGGCTCCCCTAAATATTTAATCCACTGATTGTGGCGTTTCTTCAGTTGACTTCAGGAGTTAATATTGCCCATATATTGGAACCCAATTGTGAGTTCCATTTGCAAAACCCAATAGAGATATCTTGGAGAAGATCTTTCACTCACAACAAGTCAAGGCCACTTCTGGAATCTCATCTCTCAGGGCCATCCTCCTTAAGCTGCCGGGTAAGTTCTTCCCCAACGATATTATAATCTAATGCACTGTCTATACTGTAACACTTTGATTTATCTCAACCACTTAATTATTTATTTTGGTTGCCATCATCAATCGTAGACATATGGTTATTTCCTATCTGCACAATGGGCCAACAATCCCGATGTTCGTAAGGCGCTTGGTGTCCGGGAGGTATATATATGTGTTGTTTATATATATGTTTAAGAATAACATATAATGTAGATATTTTAAATTTCAGAGATCAATATATTCAGTGATAATACTTATTGTGTAAAAAAAACATAGGGTTACAATGTAAAAGTGGGCTATGTTTGGGTGCAGGGAAGTATAGGTATAGGGAAATGGAAGCGTTGTAACTATGGAATGGATTACAAGAACGATATCCCAATATCAGTGGAGTATCATAGAAAACTTAGCAGAAAAGGCTATCGTTCTTTGATATATAGGTGGGGCTTTTGTTACGTACAACTTAATCCGCTGCTCAATTAATTAATGCCCACTTGGCTACTATATTCACTGGCAATGAAGCTTAACTAACTTCTTATTTTTTTATTGATGTGTTAAAAATGATGCAGTGGGGATCATGACATGATGGTTCCTTTCTTGGACACTCAGGCCTGGATTAGATCTTTAAATTACTCTATTGTGGATGATTGGAGGCCTTGGTTTGCCAATGGCCAAGTTGCTGGGTACGTACGTGTGTGTGTGTGTTCTTTTTTCATATTTGATACAATGGCTCGATCTGATGTATATGCTTGTTCATGAAGTTATATATATATGGCAACTGCACCTTCGTTTTTCTTTATGGTAGGTACACGAGGTTTTACTCCAACCATATGACTTTTGCAACTGTGAAGGCAAGTTTTCTTGAGTTCTTTAAGGCTATGTAGATTATACAAAACTCCCTCTAAAATAACTTATTTGAGCATTAAAATTTAATGATCAACCCTCAGAGTGCCAAAAGATATATTAGAAGCAGAAAGAATAATTTCTAGATCTCTTATTCATAATATAACAGCGTTATATATAAGGTCATTATTAGCTCAAGTCAGACCGTCAAGTGAGACTCTTTGACTCGACTAATTCATAATTGAAATGAATATAAGAAGAAAGAAATTAAAAACTCGTAATATCTATATTAGTGATATAGAATAGTAGTCTATGGAGTTCCTTTGTGATGTTTCAATCATTATTCAGGTGATTATCTATGCATAACATAAAATTCAGGAGAGTAATGTACAAGTTAATCTTTCTTTTAATATATGCACAAATATATATATATATATATATATAACTCCATCATGTCTTTGGATAAATCCAAATCTTAATGAAACGTGGTTTTGATGAAATTATAGGGGGGAGGGCATACGGCTCCAGAATATAGGCCTGAAGAATGCTTTACTATGCTCAATCGATGGATATCTAACACACCTCTCTAGAAATACAAAGTTGAGTTAAAGGGCACACTCCATCACAACCCATCCTCAATAATATCTCAGGAACTGTATCTGAAATATGAAGAAACTGAAAACAGATAAATGAAATTGATGTCCCAATTTATTGCTCTCTCATTACGTGCCCTTTTACTTCTTAACTTCTTATCCTTAGATCTGCGGAGGCCATTTACCATCACTTAGATAAAATAGTATTTTTATAAGAGTGAAACTTGAGATTCTCAACCACATTGTTATAAATTAATATGATTTTCCCATCATGACCTAACTATGGCAGATCTATCTGCTCAGTCTTCGGTTTTTATGTCATGTCTCTTGAAAGTAATTATTGACTTATGGGTCACGTGGAATAAGACGGTTACTGTTTGAAAAAAAAAAGATAAAATACCATTTGAATATTAAAATTTTAAACTTTAGGGATTAATTAAATTTGTATAGCAATTGACAATTCATTTTTATAAAAAATTATTCATTTGAGAATTTAAAGTTCAATTTTTTTTTTGTGAGGCAGATATCATATTTTACTGGTGCATGTGTTTTTGAAATCTAACCTATCTAAATAATTTTTTGTAATGAGAAGTAGGGTTAAGGGGCAATTTTGCCTTATAAATTTTTACTGAGAGCCAATTTTGTCTTGGAAGTTTTAGAAGAGGCAATTTTGCTTTTGTCGTTATCTCCATTAATTCTGACCGTTAGTTGATCAAATATGTTGAGCTGATAATCTATATGTTATCTACCATATTTTTGTTAAAGTGAAAATTTGTTCTAGAAGTCATTTTGTCATCTAATTTATCTTTTTTAAAAGTCAGATTTAAAATTACTAGGGAAAATTTTCATCTTAATAAAAGTAAAGTGAATGGCATGTGGACTATTAGTTCAATATATTTGGTCAACTAACGGGCAAAATTAATAGAGATAACGGCAAGGGCAAAATTGCCCAACTTTTAAAACTTCTGAGGTAAAATTGCCCCTTTTAAAACTTTTAGAACAAAATTACCCCTTAGTGAAAACCTTTAAATCAATTTTACCCCTTAATCCTAAAAAGTATTCATCCATTGTTTTTATTTGGGGGCAAGAAATGACGAGTATTAGGACCACTGCTTCTCTTCTAGCCAGATTGATTTTGGTTTATTTTTTTTGCAAAGAAAAATCACACCATATCTTATGCTCCCTCCTCTCATATATATACAAGATACATTTATCTATTTTGATTATATTACAAAAATTAATTAATATAACATATATTTTTTAATTTCATATATCATTCCCCTATTTTCTAGGTAATTTGTTATTATTGTTAAGAAAATATCAATAAGAATAAATTTTTTAAAAAAATACCTTATATTTAATATCAGACCAAATATGTGGGTAGCTCAAACTAGTTATTGGACAAAGTTTACTGCTACTCATCATCATTTGCCTTTTTTTTGAAAAAAAATGACAATAATGTCCCAAAAACCAAATATATTCACTAAAAAGTTTCACCAATTTTGTCCCTTACTAAGAAGTCCCAAGCAATAAATTATCAATTTAGTAAGCCTAATTGACAACTTAGTAGGCCAAATTTACAATTTTGACAGTGAGTTTTAACAACTCCATAAGAACATTTTAACAATTATCACATGTGCGTTGTAACAACTTAGTAGACCAAATTAACAATTTAGTAGGTCCAATTGACAACCTTGACAGCGAATTTTAACAACTTCATAACAACGCCCAAGTCCACTTTTGACCACATGACCACATAATTGTTAAAATATTGTTACGGAGTTGTCAAAACTCGCTGTCAAGTTGGTTGTTAATTGGGCTTACTAAATTGTTACAATGTTCAGGTGCACTTTGTTGAAATATTCTTACGGGGTTGTCAAAACTCGCTGTTAAAGTTATAAATTTGGTATACTAAGTTATCAATTATGCCTACTAAGTCGTTAATTCATCGTTTGGGACCTTGAAACATCTTGGTAAAGGACAAAATTGGTGGGACTTTTTAATAAATATGTTTGGTCTTTGAGACCTTGTCATGTTCTCTATATACTACTCCATTTATAAGGTCAGATAAGTTAGTTTGAAAAAAAAAACCAAGAAGATAACTATAGGAAATAAAATGATAATAAACTTATATTTAATACTCCCTCTATTCTTATTTATAAGATCTCATTGGTTTTTTTTTTTAGAGAATCCTAACAATATTACTTTTACCAGGTCTTATATTTTAAAAAGGAAAATATTACTACTCATCATACTACGTCTACGTGTAGCTCATCAAGTCATTACACTCGAGAAATACTCGTAAAATTTTACACACACACACTATTATATTTATATATGACGCTGGAGCTATCATTAAATCAAAGTAGAAAGTTTTTATATACTGGAAATTCAATGTCTGTGGGGAAAATATTAATTTTAATAGGAAAATAGTCAAGTATTTTAGATCTATCTATTTTGCCATATTCTTAAATTATATATGGTCATGTATCATATATTTGAATTATTATCATTTAATTATAAAATTAATATAATGAATAAATCATATGGTCACAAGTAATTAGAGAATCTAACGAAATAGATGTAAAGAATTTGATATAAGTATATATAATCCTAATTAATACAATACTCTCAATTTGACTAACTAATTAAGTTATGATAAATCATGAGGTTGGTGGTAACGTGACATCCAGCATTATATATATTATATATTATTTGACGATATCCACCTTAATTAGTAGGTGATACTACAACCTGAACTAACTCGATCCATATATCATCTTCCCCCTTTTTTTCCTTTATTATTTTCAACAATCAAAGGTATCGTGTAGTTTACCACAAACAAAAATAAATAATTGGAATGAGTCGCGACTTGCGATCATCGAGGAGAGGACAAAAAATTAAAGACAGAATAAAGTCATTTTCCAAAAAAAAAAAAACACACGCAATGTACCATAAAAAACATGTTATAATAATAACACAAAGTGAAAGAATAATACTCCCTTCGGTTTTAATTATAAGGATTTTTAAAAAAATCTTATAAAAATTTTTAAGAAAGCTAATTATATTACTCTAGATATTAAAATTTATCGTTTTTATTCAAATTATGTTGTTTGACTTATAAACTAATATATAATGTAATAAAATACAATATATAATACAATTAAGTAATGCAATTAGTTTTATTAAGATTTTTTTATAATTCTCTAAAAGACTTTTATAATTACGACTGGATAAAGTATAATAAATGTTTACACACACTCTTACGCTTTTGTTTAATTATTTTGTTTATGTGCGCGCTCACACACACATATATATTGAATGGGTGCATGGAGAGGGACGTGGCAAGAAGAGAGGCGTACGTGTGATTAACTTAACGCCATAACACTCACATTTGATATGGCAAGAGAAACATTAACCAAACAGTGAAAGAAGCTAAGTGTCTCCATTAAACCCTCACTTTATTTAATTTTACCATCATTTGATTGACTTTTAATTGTTGATGAGATTTTATATTATATTAAAAATATTATTGTAACAATAAATATTAAATGATAATTATATTTTTACAGATCAAATCTCAACCTTTAAAAGTTAAAAGCTAATACAATGGTAAAAAAATTAAATGGAGAGGAAGTAAATAGATGGCTTAATTGAGACACTCATTTGCCAACTAAACCATGCGCATTAGTGGGAGTACTCTGACAATGAAATTCCCTATATATATATATATATATATATTAACACAAAC
>JBAGKO010000011.1:7970540-8002375 GCA_037177275.1 Acacia concinna
GCTGGTAAAATTTTTTTATTACATGATAAATATTAATTCTCATTTATATACTACATTTCAAAAACTTTTATATTAACCAGTGTCTATTTTATTTTCTATTAATTATATTATTATGTTATTGATTATATTTTTTTCCCTTATCAAAATCCCTCCCCTCCCCTCCATTTTTATCCATTCAAACAAAGTAAAATAAAATCTCCCTCAAACCCTCCCCTCCCCTCCCCTCCCATTAAAATACCTTCCCTCCCCTTCCCTCCGTTGAGCCAAACACACCCTTATAGTTTCACAATAATGTATATTCTCATGTAACTATACATTTAAGACTTACGTCTATTCTTATATTCTTATATAATCGTACGTACATTATATATATATATATATGAATGATGTGGGATTGAGAGAAAAAAAAAGTATGTATATATTACACATCAAACAACATTCTTTCTCTTAGAAAGTTGTCTCATAAGAACAGTCTATTTTCTTCTTCTTTTTAGTGTATTTACTATGTAATATAGTCGGAGTTTGCATCGATGCTTCAATTTCGTGTGAATATTCAGCGAGTCAATCAGATTTTAAGTACACACCAAATTCTTACATTATAAAATAAAATAAGATGTTTAAAACAAAATGTTTGTCCAATCATGGCCTGATTGTGGTAGATGATCGTGGTACAGTCTTCGTTTTTTTTTTTTGTTATGTCTGCTGAAATCAATTACTGGCTTATGGGTCACATTGTATAAGGCCCAATCACAGTTGGGTTAGACTTTTTATTTAAATAGTTAATCCTTTCGCCAACGGTTACTGGATTTAGAGGTTGCCTGCCACACTAAGCATCATTCATCGGCCTTATCATTCCAAGCAGAAGAAGGCGAATCTGGTGTTATTAGGAGAATTATGGCTGATTAACTTATAAAAAGATTAGCATAATCAACGATTTTATTTTTTTAAAAAAAAAAGAATACTGAATTTGGAAATATAAACCTTCTTATAAGATCGTTCTCCCTAACTTTGAAGCACAACCTATTCACAGCCGTCGGGTAGCTTTCAATTATAGGTGGTTTTTAAAAGGCATGCTGGCTTGTTGACTTTAACTACACAGAATATACCCTCGACCTACCTTCGGATGTTTTCAAGTTAATATGCTTAATAATTTTATTGAAATAAAAAAAATGACTCAGTCTAAAGAATTAAAATGCAAGCTACAATAATTTAGAATTACAATTACAAATAGCAAAAGACTTCCATTTGGAGTAGGCCACTGTCCTCTCCCTTAGAAGAATAGCTTTGCATGTTACCCTGTGATCCAAAAAAAGAAAATAGAGGTTATACATTTATATTGGTCCCAAATAGAACGGGTTTTGGTTTCCTCATTTTCCTTTTCTTCTCGCTATCCTATATCATCCCCTTTATATTAAATGACGGATGCTTCATATTAACTGTTTTATAAAATTATCATTTTATACATAGATAAATAAATTTAAAATGTTAAATTCGGTTCTACATTATTCATAATTGCGATATAAATAAAATAAAAAAATTATAAAATTTTAACTTTGAATAATTCATTTTTTATCTAAAATTGAGGTAAGATTAGGACGAGAAAAGGAGATAAATGATTATATTTATGAGAGGATATCCTTCCTTTCAGAATATCTTAGGGTTTGGCAATAATCCTTCGGCACTATTTTTTTTTTAGGCATGGTATTCTCTTATTTGAGGTAATTCATTCTAAGTTGGACATCAATATTAATTATATTTAGATAAGAAGAAAAGTGAGAGAAAAATAAGTATTAGGTGTGAAAATTTTTATAAATAATAAACAAATTTATTATTTTTAAGAATTTTCTCCCTTAATTTTTTTTTTTTTCTATCTAGATATAGAGTAAACGTAAAACAACTCTTTTAATAAGGATTGGAAGCTTAATTTATCATGTTGTTTGTGTAGGGTATGTTGAGGAAGAAAGCTGTAAGGGGGGCCCCACCCTTTCTTTAATTGATGGGTCAAGCGGTCAACGGAGTGTTGATGATCTGTGAAGTGCATCTCATTGACACATTTGGCATGGCATCTGATGATCGCCATTGAAAGGCAACGTGCTGGCAGCATTAAATCCTGCAATTATTGCTCCCTTCTTTTCAGTAAGGCATCCACAAATTGTCTTCACTCTTCACCTTCATTTCAACGCTACTTTCATAAGCCCAGAGATCGCCAAAAATGAATTTTGACTCTTTTAACAAAAGTATTTTCCATACCAACCGCCTAATTTAAATTATAACATCTTGTTTGAATTGAAGGAACAAATCATCTTGGGCAAAAGGCAAGGGAGTAATGTAAGTTTTTCGTCATGAGCGTATGTATAAGAACAATTAAGCTTTGAGTGATGCAAAAGTATATTCAATCTTTAAAAATAATGCAATTTTAATAGAGTCAAGGTGCAAAAATACATATGTGATTATTTCTCAGGAGCGTCGAATAGCAAGTGCTATTTTTAGCTGCAAAAGTAAACATGTGGTTATAAAATATAAACAAAAATACACATATGATTATAAAATGAGAGCAAAAATCACATTTGCAGTTAAAGTCAAAATGTTGACCGTTAAATATAAGTTTTTGACTAATATTGATGACCTGGATGGTAACCTAACTTTGATTTATAATTTGAGAGGCTAGAAATCCCCAAATTAGCTTGTAAGGTGACAAACTGGGTAGAAAATCTAAAAGTACTTTGAGCTAAAATTTGAAAAGGAGAAAGTAAAATTAGAAGCAGTTAATGGGTGAAAAATCCAAAGGTGCTTTGAACTAAAAGTTCAAAAGGAAAAAGCAAACATGTGAGCAATTAGTGGAATGATCAATCACTATTTGGGGATTCCTGGCCTCCAAAATTATAAATCAAAGCCAAGTTACTATCCATGTCATTATTATTAGTAAAAAAAACTTATATTTAACTGTCAACATTTTAACTTTAATGGCAAATATGACTTTTACTCTTATTTTATAATCATATGTGTATTTTTGCTCCTATTTTATAACTACATGTGTACTTTTCTACCCAAAAAAAGCGATTGTTGTTGAGCACTCTTGGAAAATAATCACACGTGTATTTTTGCACATTGACCCAATTTTAATAATTCCGTTGTAATCATATAATACAATTAAGTATTGAATGTTGTAAAAGAATATACAATCTTTACCAATGGCCTTTAGGCTATGTAGTATGATTAGTGCCCTATGTGACACCAAATCCGAAGTCGATCCCTTTTAAAAATAATATAATTTTGACAATTATGTTAAATTGATTCAAATGTTTGTTGTTTTTTTTTTCTAATTATTGTGATACCCACTTGTTCTTCCTCTAACTTTATAAGGATTGTTTGAGCCAATTTAACATAATTTATAAAATTGCACAATTTTTAAAACATTGTGTGTGCTTTTAAACCTTTTAAAACTTAATTATATCCGAAGCTGCTAATTTTAATTTAAACTATTCTATTTGTAGTTCCTTCACCATCCATGCCTAGCAATTACTACGCATGATGAACTGTGATATTATTAAACTTAGTGGTTATGGTTCAAGATATAACTATCTGCTGCTCCCGTTTTAATGGAATATAAATATAAGAACTAAATAATTAATCCATGCAGTTCGGGCAAAAAAATATGAAAATCTTGAAAAAATCTATTTTAAGTAGGAAAAAACAAATAAGGGAGGCTAATATCATAAATTTCAAGTCAAATATGAGGTAGAAATATGAAATTAGCAAATCTTTCCGAATGGTCAATGTGCCCCCTTAAAATTTCTAAATGTTTCCAAATTACTACACATATTATTCATTTTACTACTTGGGTATAAAGAATAACAACTTAAGAATCCAGATTACCCACTTTAACATCCATATTGATAACTTGAGCTTCCCAAATACCAACAACCTTACTTGATAGTAATATTTTGAAGCCACGTGTTAGAAATTATTGACTAATTAGGTATAGAGAATACCAACTTAAGAATCACAATTAACAACTTAAATATTCATATTGAAAACTTGAGCTTGCTAAATACTATCAGTCATCGATGACTACTTATGTATAGAGATTAATAACTTACAAATTGCAATTAACAACTTTGATATTTATACTAACAACTGGACTCCCCAAATAACTAAGGGTTAGATTGGTCATGTGGAAGCATTTGCTAATTTCCAATTCCTCCCTTAGGTTTGACTTGGGATTTGTGATAGTATATTCCTTTATTTGTTTTTCCCAATTTTAAATGACTTTTATGGGATTTTGCCCAAAAAAAGTAATTAATCCAAATATTTCGAAAAAGTATATTAATTAGTTATTTATAAAAAACTGTGTTAGTTTTTAAATTATTTATATATTAAAAATGATTGATATAACTTATAAGATTAATATAGGAAAACGATAATAAACATGAAAGAAAATGGAGAGTACTGGAAACACAAACATTGCAGTCATTTGGGTGGGGGGACAAAACCCTCAACTGACTCGTGTATTTTGTGTTTTTTAAGAATTTTCTTTACATGCAAACTACACAAGAGCATTTATATATTCTTTTTCTCTAATTTAATTTTGTTCAATTTGGGGGGGGGGGGGGGAATATTTTGCCGGTCATACAGCAGTGGTTGGACATTTTTGCATGTGCTAATGCACGTATTTCCAGGACAGGTTTAAGCAACCACCCTATCCATTTACCAACAGTAGTGGTAATTTTAAGTGAGAAGCATCAAGCATGGTATTATTATTGAGATATATATGTTGCTTAGTTACTGTGCCCTAGATCCAGGCGTGAGCTGAGTCTGAGGATATAATAAACACATGAAGTCTTGAACACATATTTTGTTGGATATTCCCAACAGAACATATTCAATAATTGTACCAGGCTAACCTTAACGTATGGATCACATCCCAAGTGGGTACCTATGGGATGCTGGTGGGGTTGCCCTGTTTGGACTATCATCTCAAAATTGAAACCTAGTGTTGTGTTGGTTACATATGGACATGTTGTCTATTTCGAGATAAACTGAATTAAGCTCACAAAACGCAAAGCCTGTGGTGACCTATACGCTATTACGCTGGCAGTAGCAACCCTTTAACATAGGACTTCAAAAAAGGCCTCTCTACCTCTCGTTTCTCACTGCTCGCTCACTACTGCCAAATTCTTGGACTTGGTTGTATGTTCAAAGCACCTTGACATTTTAGCCAGCTCTCAACTACCAAGTTTCCTTCATATATATATATATAGGCAAGCTCTTGTTAACTTGTTGGACAAATTACTTTCGTTTGGCATAGGATCTTTGGATATATTCGATATGAAAAGAAAGAAATTAAAAACAGAGACCTTATTTTATTCCTCATTATTTTAGGCGGGTTTATACACCAACTGCATTGGCAGTGCACAACGGCAAAACTTTTTTTCTTTTTATTAAAGAGAAAAGGGACTGCTGGTGAAATTACAACGAAAGAGTTATTTTCTTCCCAAAATAGAAAGGGTTAAGGAAATAGGAGGAGGAGTTCCCTCTTTGACATTGAATGGCCTCTCCTTGGACACCAATATAATGCTCCAACTAGTAACAGCAGTAGAGACAAAAAACGCACGCTACGTTTGATTTTCATCTTTCTATTCGGAATCACCTAAACATGAGATACAAATAAACAAACAAATGAAGATGAGGCACTTGCTCCATTTTTTTTTTTTAAAAGGCTTGGATAAAAGGTAAACAGATAAAATATGTACATGAAAGTGTATTATCATCACCTTCATCTTCTCGGGATAGTTTGCCAGCATTTGAGCATTCTAAGAATTATTGAAATGCTGCTTCTGGAATCTAGGCTTTGTCTGCAGAATTAAACAATATATAATAAACTGTGAAGAAGGTTGACGTGAGTCATGTAATAAAACTTGAAACTATATACAATTTTTTTTAAATAAAACTGGACATCGTACCTTTAATGTCGTTGCTGAGAAACCTTGAGAGAGGGCCATCGCATTCTCTGGAGCACCTTTCCCTGAGAAACTGGCTTTCTTCTGTTACATGTTAAAGAAGTCATCAACCAAAATATTAGTTGCTACTCTAAAATCTAATATAAATGATCTTGTATGAAAATATTATAACTAAGTTACTTGAGTTGCCGGGGGAAAACTGTAAACAGGGGAACTGGCAGTGTCGTCAAGAAGTGAATCCTGATGTGGATTTCTTGGGCCACATTCTTTGACCTTTTTTTTGGGTAAGGAAGTAGAAGGATGACCAGAGTATTTATCAGCCTCATCATAATAATGTGGAGGCCCAGAAGAAGCATCAGACACCATGGACAAACCTTCCTCCTCCTCCTCCGTCAGCCTTTCTCCTTTTCCGTCATATTCCACAGCACTCCCACGTTTCTGGAAATATTTTCCCAAAAGAGAGGTTTGGTCTATGTAACTGGTCCAACCTGATTCACTCTCACTATTATACTGTGAAGCAGACAAATCCATTCAAACCTTATTTTCCTCTTGCAACCACCCAAAGGTGGGTGTTATATATATATATATATCTCAAACTGGATTCTCAATATCAGCGATCGACCAAAAGAGTTTAGAGAAGGAGCTGCTTTGCTCTCTCTTACTCTTTGTGCTTGCTACTATGCTGTTCTTCTCAGTATAAGTAGGAGGAAAACCAGTAAGAGAGAGGGAGAAACAAATAATTCATTAACAAACAGACAAAGGCAGGGACCCCAACTTCTAAATAATACAAGTGCTTAGCTTCAACCCTTTGCGTTCATTATGTACCCTTTCTATTTATAAGATCCTTTTAAAAAATCTTTAAAAAGCTAATTACATTACTTTAAGATATTGAAGTTTGTCGTTTTTTTCAAATTATATTGTTTGACTTATTAACTACTATATAATATAATAAAACACAAAATATGATATCATTAAGTACTGTAATTAGCTTACTTATGATTTTTTTAAAATTCTTCAAAAGGGTCTCTTATGAATAGAAACAGAAGAATATCATTATTATTTGAAAGGATGAAAAATAATATTGCAAGTTGGCTTGGTGTGCGTGTGTGTAGAGTGTAGTTTCTGCGTAGAGTGAGAGTAAATGATGAGAAAGTGGTAAGCATAGAGGAGTAGAGGTCATGATCAGTCACCACAACCTTAACAATTATGGCATTACCAATGCCCCATATAGTGATAGTGCTGTCCTTTCAAGAGAAAAAAAGTTTACCCTGTTTGCTAAAGTCACAACTAACTACTCTTGAATTATTAGCTCTAACCTTGTCTCTAAATATTTGTTTGGGACTATCAAATACTCCCCTTCCTTCGCAAAAAAATAAAAATAAAAAGTGTCACAAGAGAACATTATTTGCACAGTCCAAAAAAGCATTAGATGATCTAAGGTTTTTGTAAAATCAGTTCAATACTTTCCTAAAACGTTACCAGTGCTATAGTATTGCTTTACTGCTAACAACTAATAATGAGGGCATTGACCGAAAGCAAAATAGGAAATGAAGCATTTAATACCTTCTTGAAAATATGAAAATGACCCTTATAATGAAACATGGAAAACAGGTCTTTTGCGAGGCTTCCCCATCTTCTTATTATAAGACATTTTTAATAAATTCATAGGTACAAATAAAAAATATATCAAACTCCAACGACATATTATTACCTACTCTCTCTTACTACCCTTATATATGAGCAAATATGAAAAAATTTCATTGAAACTCTCCAAACGTCTTATAAAACAACAAAAAAATATCTTCTTAAAGCCATCCTATAAAAGGGACTGATCTAGATATAAAAGCAAGGGACTAAACCACACACGAACATATAAAAAAGGCTTGCTCCCTCTCATCTACCCTTCCTCTCCTTCTCCCCACAGAAAAAAAAAATGTTTCCAAACCAATTAATCCATTTTATTAGTGGCGAAGTCCTTTTTTTAGCACAACAGTGGAACTAGACAGACCAACATGTCTGATAAAGTAAACACACCAGTAAGCGCCAAATTAAATGCAGGCCAGAGTAAAGCAAGCATGCTAAAAGCGAAAAGGCTGCTAATAGTACTAGTATTTGTTAAACCTTAATTCATGCTCATCAGGCATTACTATTTGTGATTTAGTTGCATATGACCTCCTTCCTAGGTTTAATTAATTATATCAGTTCAAGTAGGCATCTGACTGAACTTACAACGTGAACCGCTGAGGCAAGATGCTGGAGTACAATCAAGATATATCCCATGTGCAGTCTGTTCCTTTAGTGACAAAATTCCCCTCACCCGAAAAGTTAAAATTCCAAATAGTACTTCCAACAAAACAAGGACCCACTAAAATAGCTTGGGTTTTCATGTGCCTGTGATAGTAGTGTGCTGGGAAAATAGCGTCTGATTACGAAGCAGCTGGCATTAGGTAAAAATTAATTTGGATTGAGATGGGAAACATGGTAATTTTATTACCTCTTGTCCTTGATATAAGATATAGTTTATAGTACAAATTGTATTAATAACTAGATTTTATATAAAAGACCAGAAGTATAGCATATATATATTATCTTGCTTTTCTATCTAGGGTTTGAATTAGTCAAGCCAAGTGGCAATGAAATGCGAGTAAGAATTGTGGGCCACTATGATTTTCATAAAAGTTGAGTTGGTCCCTTCCCTTTATTAGTTTGTCTGTTGGCTAATTTCTGATGCTCTATGCTCTTTGAAGCACTCGATCGGCTTATTATTCTCAACCATATATCCACCTCTATTTGCCAAAGCAAAGAAATTAATGCCACCCACCACCCATAGCAATTCTAAGGTTCGAAGAATTGGAACTAGAAGAGGAATCTTACTTCAAAGCTCATCTTTCTTCCAACTACACTCCTCTGTATGCTTCATATATATACTGCAAATCAGTGTTTTAATGGTTTGTTCAAAGGGAAAAGAGATGGATACAAAGTAGTCAGAATACTGATATTTGCAACTAGAGATCTTTCAGAAGAGAAAAGCCACGATACGGTTAAGAATAAACACCAAGAAGGTTAAAAGAATAACAAGAACAAAGGAGAGATTTAAGTGATAAATCAGTTGCGATGAAACCATGAAGATGAGTTACGTTGTTGAGATCAGGGATGATTATATGTATATCAGTATCGATCATGAAAGTTATTTCAGATCTATATTAATTGAAAAAAAAAACGAAATTGGAAAGGAGAGAAAATGAGATTAAAATAATGACGTGACAGAGAAGAGACTATATGTCACAGACCTGTGGAGTCGTGGGTATTTGGAGTACATATATGCTATATATATGCATGCATGAGCATGAGGTTTTGCTACAAGACCAGATTTTACTAATTGCTAATTAGCGTGGTCCCCTTCGGATGCGAAGGTCAAGGATTGCCATGCGGCAACGGTCAAATGCACAACCACCCACCTTCCCATGTCGAGATGTTGTTTTTTTTTAAAAAAAGATGGGCCTTTATAACCTTGGATTGTTCGAGTCTAACAATTATTTTGTTTTTTTTATAATAGCTCAAAATTTTAAATTGTCTTGATCTTTTTTTATAAGTGCATGCATCATAATAGTTGTCTAAATATGTAATGAGTTTTTTTGCCGCTTATTAATTATACCTATTGAATTAATTAAAAGGTTGGTGACACTTTTATTTACTATATTTCCCTCCATTACTTCTTGAAAAAACTTAGTTCAGGCATGAATGCTATTTTTAACTAATTTTAATTATTAAATTCCTATAAATAAGATTAGAGGAAGTAACTTTCACGTTCTTTCAGATATTTGTACTCGCTATAGATTCCCCCCCCCCCCCTTTCCACATTCAACCTCAATCCTCTTTCTCCACAAAGACAAATTGTACCATCCATATCATAACTCTTGTTCTCACTAATTGTGTTGGAAATCAGAGGTGTCTTGTCATAAAATAAACAGTCTTTTAATGTAAAACTTATTTATTTAATTTAATTATATTAAATAAGTTAGTTAAGTCAATTAATATAATATATTTTTTATCTAATACATCCAATCATCTTCCTTGATTTTCTTAATCTCTCTTTTATTTAATTATTGTTAAAAGAATATCAATATAAGTAAATTAATATATATATATATATATATAGAAATATGTCTTACATTTAAGATATATAAATGTCAATTTTTAGTTAGATCCTATATTAATCGCCGGTGAAATAGTAATTTATAATGAACTATACCATCCCTATGTTGCGATTTATGTTTTAAACAGAATAGACCTCATATAATAACAAAAGCCTACCTAGTTAGATTTAGTAATTACGAAGAGTTTATGGGAATGGAAGAAGTAGGGCTCATGGACCATGGCCTTTCTTCCTCGAAGTCTTAAAGGAATCCGGATTGAATTCACGTTGCCGTGGTCAATCCTGTTGTGGAACTCATATTAACATTGCAATAAAAGAGACTGACGCTCAGAACTCAGATGAGTCCTTTGTTAGGCTGCAAAATATAACTTGACCGAACAACCACATATTTTGGGGATTGTGTACGTACGTACCAGTGTGTGATGATGGTGCAGATAATTAAGGATCCTAATTTGGAAGGAGCCGCGCCTTCTGATTTGCTGCACAACCTCATCGTCCAATAGTGGGTTCAGCAAATGAGAGCAGAAGATCCAGAGGCCATAGTCGGCGATGCGAAGAGATGAGCATTAGGCAGACTGAAATTTTGCGGGAAAAGAAAACATATGATTGCATAGTTCATCAATGGAAGTTTGCATTTTCCAATAAGCACATTTCTTGTTGCCAAACTAAGGAAGTTGTTCTCATTCCACGACTTATACTCCGTACTCGGGTTTCTAGTCCAGGTGCCCTCAATATTCACCATATTTTATTTTACCACCAATGCACACCATGCTGTTATTACTTGTTGTGGTTGCAGGGGTAATTTTGTTGAGGCCCAAAGTTATTATACATTACGATTCAACAAAAGGCAAGGCAGCTACTTAAGATGATGTTCAAATATGCATGGTGTAGTTACATTCATGTGGTTAGTTGCTCATGAACGAATCTATATATCAAAGTTGAGAATGCAAAGACGATTAGAAGCTGCTGCTACTTGCCCATTCGGCTGCGGAATGGAAGATGTCATGCACCTGCTGCGGGACTACTCGACCACCGTGGATTGCTGGAAATCTATGATCAAACTGGAAAGATGGAATAGTTTCTTCTCCTTTGAAGGTGTAGATTGGATCAAGTGAAACCTGACTTGTGAGATTGGAGGACAACATACTAAGAAGATTCTGTGGGCAACTCTGTTTGGTTATATATGTTGGAATATATATATATATGGATCTCACATTGTAATAAACTTTTTGATAGCGACAATTACAATGTTAGGCTCAACCTCAACCATAATTTATTTAGAGCTTACTTGGATATGAATATTTTTAGTACATGTGTAACATAGGGACTATTGATTATTTCTCATCATTCTCATTGGAGACACCAAGAAGATGATGCCATCAAATTGGAAGCTGATGTTTCTAGTTTTGCAAAACTGATTGGTTGAGAGGATATATATAAGAAGATTGTTTGTGCTCACTAATTGTATAGAAGTTATCAACTATATTTTGACAGTGTGTGATAGAAAATATCCTTTAATGTTTGTTTGAATTAACTTTTGACAATATCTTTTACAGATTCTGAAATAAATATGTGAGAGAAGTTTTATCTTAACTTGTATAAATTTAAATTTTAAAAATGAAAACAAACAAACCCTTAGAGAGATTGTAAATAATGCTAGATCTTTAATTCCCAATAAGTGATAGGTTGTGATTCAACGTAATCACAGAAAGACCATAGTTATTATTTATCTGTTAGCTAATTAATTACTCACAAGATAGATGATAATTTCTGCTTCCTTGATCAACCTTCTCTTTCTGTGCAAGAGGTGAACAAAAGGTGGACATCGATGAAGGCTAAGTGTTCTTCCAATGATATGTTGCAATGTCTCTTTTAAAATAATGAATCCAGATTTATTTTAAAAAAAAAAAAAAGTCCAAGCCTTGTGACATGCATGTTTTGTTCAGATTATTGAACTTGACAAGAGCCATCAAAAGTTTCAATACAGCTAATATATATAGTATTGCTTCCCTCGATTACTGTGAAGTACGAACCCAATACCAACTCAGAATGAGACACCACTCACTTCTCACTGGCAACCTGAAGGACCAGCCAATCTCCACCCAACAACCTTTCTGACCTCTCCATCGGCCCGGGTACGTACATCAACCCACCCTGGGTTCCACCCATTCACTAAGAAAATATTTTTATTTTTAAATTGCTGCACAATTGTGCGTGTAAACTTTAAAATATTCATGGCAATACAAGAAATCACATCATTAGAAAGAAGAAGATAAAATAATTAAGAGACGGGGTATCCAAAGTGTCATATCCAGTTTTTCTCCTTCCCTTGAACGTTTGCTCAACTTCGTGCTGAAAGCCAACTCCTTGCTGCAAATCACAAAGGTAATCAATAACTTTTTTTTTCTTGCCAGAAACACAAAGGTAATCAATAACTAGAGAAAGCGAAGCTATGCCCAGTGAATTATGAAAAAGAAATGAAGGCTCATATTAAAGGAAATTTCAAAAATATAAGAAGACCGCAAATAATAAAAGGAGGCACATATACACCTAAGCTTACAAATTTTTAAGGAACGTGAGTTATTAAAAAATACAAATGCGCACAACCGATAGAAGGAACCTTATTAGCAAAAGGCTCCAAATTATATTCCAGATAATAATAGAGTTCAATTATCTCGGACTCTCGGGGATAACGCACTTGCTTCACCCATTTGAATGATGAAAATGCCAATGAAGTCCTGCTTCACAGTTCACACAGGCCCATTATATATATTGTGATCGGTTAAATTTATCCACAAACACAACATGTGTGTCTTTTTTAACTTACATTAAAGATTTATGACCGCATATAGAACAAACAGCACTTTAATTTCCGCTACATTCGTTAAGTTCTGATACACACGCACACGCACATATTATTTGTTCAATTTCAATCATTATTTTTAATTTTTCTGTATATTAATATGGGGAGTTGTATCTAGGTATGTATAGATGCTTCGGTGGCTGCAGCTCACGGCAAATGAGGAGCGGAATAGTGTCCCAAAATGTGAGTGAAGCAGCGTTGCACCTGGCCAATTAAAAAGACTAGATAAAGCCAGCAGGCACCGTTAGAGTCCTTGCATGGTTCATAAAAGCATTCCCTCGGGATGACGTGTTCCTCTTAAACACCTCCTTCATTCAAGACTGTAACCGATTCAAATATACAGTAGTGTAGTGTGGATCAAGCATCTCTTTGAAATCAACAACCTTTTAATTTTGTACCCGCGCAAAGACATATAATGCCGCCACCTCCTCCTATTATTAATGTCAACTCATCACCCACAGCCATGACCTAATATAATTCACCACAGACACAATTTGCCGCCAAAAGAAATCAAAAGTCACCTACAAGAAAACCGGTTTTACTATTTTATTATTAATATCAATCCCTTTATGTTGAGTAGAACGTAACTTGGAGAGAAGGGGAGGGGAGAGGATTCATTATAAAGGCCATGCATACAGGGGTACTGATTTAATTAAAACTCAATGGCAGAGTTGGAGTAATGTGACCAAAGGGCTAAAGGGACGTGAAAGTGTAACCAGTGATTGAAGAGTAATGGAGAGAGTTGACCAATGTAAAGGCGGGAAAGAGATTGTAAGTCATCCATTGCATGTAAAGGGAAGAGGAGGGAGTGACACGTAGAAAGCGAACAAATGTAACCGAGTGGGGTGTTTCGTGTAAGTATGGAAAATGACTGGGCGACCAAAGCTGTGGTGATAGGTGTTTTCACGCATGGCGGCCATCTTCACCACGCGTTCCACTGTCAACCCACCTTCTCGCTTTTCGTATAATTAGAAGCCAGCCAGCTTCCCTCATTGGCGTCACAACATTCATCCATTCCCATCCCATATCTCTGAAACCCCTTCAACACGTACCCACCTTTCTTTTACAAGTGTCACTTCCTCATACAACCTCTCTTCATTCTGCCCTCTCCTCATTCGCCCCTTTCCTTACTTCTCATAACACCAACTTTCTTCCTTTATAACTTCCATGCCCTCTATCATGTCTATCGCCTCCTCACCCCCACTTTAATTTCTTCCTTCTAAACCAGTTCCCTTCTCTCTTCTCTTAGCTTGTGTCTGCTTAAACGAACCACTTCATCTACCCACTACTCGCTTAAACAAATCACTCACCATGATTAAGACTTTACACCCCTATTCCAATAACACTGCTAAAACTGCTGAAATCATGTCCAGGTATAGGCCCATTGCTCCCAAGCCTGAGGCTCCGGGCAGTTCTGTCGCTGATGCCTCCTCCTCCCTTTGCCAAAAGATCAAGCAGTCTCCTTACCTTAGGAATCTCTGGCCACAGTTGCAGGCGCGCCCCACCAGGACCCGAAAGAGAGGCAGAGCTTCTATGCCGTTTCTTCCTTCTCTCAAGAGACACAAGACACAAGTTTTGGGCTTTTGTTCGCCTTGCCGTGTAACTTCTCCTCCTCCGTCAAAGAACCTTTTTTTACAGAGGTTTACTCATACTCACAGTCATAACCTTCCTCAACTCCCTCTTCCTCCTCCTAACCGTGGCGTGCTTAACTCCGGCTGGGAAAAGCCTTCCGATAACAATACTGCTCCATGTTTAGTGACACTCCCACTTCTTCCGTGTTCTCCCCATGAACCTGACGTAGACAAGGTAAGAGAAGAGATTATCGATTTGAACGCTGCAGCGGAAATCCCAGAAGAAAAAGATCTCTTGCAGCAACTGCAGACGCCGACCGTAAGCATTGTTATAGTTCCTCGGCCACTTCGCCCTCTTGGTTCTAACATAAGCGTCGGTTGCGTCAATGAAGACCCTAGCCTGCCGCCCGCGGCTCAAGCCTCCAAAACACCGGAGGAGGTTGAACAAGAGGCTGAGTCTGAGGCCTTACCTGTTGTTATATCAGACTCCAACAACCAAGTTAGAATGGCAAATTCTGCTTACAAGGAGATGGTGGGTCAACCAGAATGCCCTTGGCTCGACTCCATGGTGACCGGGGATGGAAGACTTCCATGTCGCTCGTGCAAGAGGATCAGTGGGGAGGTGACACTGCGTCTCTGTGATTCAAGTACACCCATACCCATTTCTTCAAGTGGCTTTACTTGCTGGGTGAGGATTGAATGGAAAACTGATGAAAAAATCAGCTCACTTAACGCTTTCTGTGATGTCATCAGATTATCTTGTAAATCCAGAGACTATCTCTTCAAGTGGAGGTTTCACACTCGCACACCAGTAAGAGAATGTTCTCAATCTAGTTGTAATGCCTGATATTAATGTTACTACACGTAGTCGATAGTTCTAAACTTTTAGCGATCACCAGCTTGAACATCGCTTCTGTAATTATCGGCCTATAGTATATATGAATATGTGAATATAATATGTTAGGGACTATGTAGTTGTTTATGTTTCTAATATTAACTGTCCATGTAGCAAGAAAAGCAGTTTACTACAAGAACAGTGATCTTGTATTTATGCATGAGAAAAATGCAATTACTTTTTAAGAAAATTATTATAACTACACCTTTTTACATAAACATATAAAATAAAACTACTCTCTTACTTTTTTTTTTCCATAAGCAACTTTCTTTTTTCTTTTTGCTAATTTTTAACATAAGTATTTTTTTTTTCAAAATTTAAACAACTTATCATTTTTTATCCCTATTAAATACATAACTTTATATTAATTATCCACACTTACAACTAATTCTCCTTCATTTAATAATGTACTACTCATTGTCTCTTATATTTTCTACTTATTTTCTCTTTCATAAATTGAGATATATATTATACAATTATAAATATTTAATTAATCCTAATTTCAGTTTGTCTTTGTATTGTACAATCAAGAAAAAAGCTGTTTATATATATATAATAAATGGATAGGAGAGTACTCTTTTTAAAATTATTGTCACCGTCAAATACCGCGCAAAAAAATTATTACTGTCAAACAAATTTAAGTAAATGAAATGAACTACTAATAATAAACATGAGTATTATGGAATGAATGCCACCGACCTGGAATCAAATGTATCCGGACAGACAAGAGTACGTATTCAAGTCAGAAATCATATACGTATATTATAGAAAAGCTGTTCTCGCCAGTGTGATGGCATGTCATATGGATTAGTTTTTTATAATAGTTTTCATAAATTTTAAGGTAATAATGTAAAAAAAATTTTATCTAAATTTATACAAACCTAACTTCCATAATCTGATAAAAAAACTGTAATTAAAAACTCAAAATAGATATTTCGGATGTCAACGTCAGGACTGAGGGTCTACGCGTTTGGGCAAATTCTATGCCTCCAGGGGATAGAAAATACCGGCTTTGCATTATTATATCCATTTCCAAGGTGCCCCATTTGTCGTTTTGTTTGTTTCCCTCCTCCAAATGCCATTTGCATCTCTGTTTACATCGTCCCTCGTTGCTTTGTTCCTTTTAACTCCCTCTTCTTCTGCGTCTAATTAGACATACTCCTACTTCCTCGCCACTCCCTCACGTATTCCTCAACCACAATGGCTCCCAATGAGCAAGACCCTACACTTCTCAGTCTTGAGTCGGCATGCTCCGATTTGAAAGCTCTCCTTCTAGCTTCCAAGAAAGTGGAAGATTGCCTTGGAAATATGGACACAAGGTTCGATGGTATTGAAGTAACTCTTTCCACTGCTTCCAGAAGCATGGCCCCTTTACAGTCTCTGGCCATGTCCACCAAGGCCCTCGATACCAGAATTAACAGAGCTGTTTCTCCTGCACTTGGGCTCCTCGACTGCTTTAAGTTCTACGAGTCTCTCCAACAGAAGCTTCTCGATCTCTCATCCAAACTGTCCCAGGAGAAGACACCCCAAAAACGTCTTCAAAATCTTCTCGATTACATGAACTGTGTTGATCAGCTTAATGAGGCTATCAGTTCCATAAGCCAAGAGGGCGAACCAGTCATTCAGAAGCTTCAAGAGGTAGTTGAGTTTATAAGCCGAACAAAGGCGGCGGATCAATACAGGACAGAGAGGTTAAGGGAAACTCTAATCACTCTTAAGTCACTCTACGAGACAGAGGTGGATACCATGAGGTTTGAAGGTTTACTTGACCAGGCGTTACTTCACATGCAAGATGAGTTCGAGATCATATTACTGCAAATAAAGCATCAGAAACTCGGAGATTTATCACAACAGCAGGCAGAATATGACGCCGTCGTTGACGACTTTGACTTGGGCTCAGAGCTGGAAATTGAAGTGCTGAGACGAATTTCAGATACTTTAGCGGCCAATGATTGCTTGGATATATGCATCGACATCTACGTCAAGGTACGTAATATTAATCACGATCATTCATAATGTTATGAGTTATGACTGATGCTTCCCTCATTATTCACCAATTTCTATGGATCGTTGGACAGGTGAGATATAGAAGGGCCGCCAAGGCATTGATGAGGCTAAACCCAGATTACTTGAGAACGTATACTCCAGAAGGAATCGATGAAATGGAATGGGAGAGCTTAGAAACGGCAATAACCCTTTGGATCCAACACTTTGAAGTTGCTGTGAAGAAAGTTCTCTTCTCTGAGAAGAAGCTCTGCTACAGAGTTTTGGGTAAGGTCATGGCTGGATTGGTATGGCCTGAATGCTTCGCCAAAATAGCTGACAAAATATTGGCTGTGTTCTTTCGATTCGGAGAAGGGGTGTCCAGAAGCAGTAAAGAGCCACAGAAGTTGTTCAAGCTATTGGATATGTTTGAGACCTTGGAAAAACTCAAACCCGAATTCTCGGAAATTTTTTACGGCGAGGCTGGAGCAGATTTTTGCACTCGGTTCCGAGAGCTTGAGAAGCTTATAATCGACGCGTCAAGCAAAGTATTTTGGGAATTTGGGCTGCAGATAGAAGGGAATACAGATGGTATTCCACCTCCACAAGATGGTTCTGTTCCCAAACTAGTAAGGTATGCCATTAATTACCTGAAATACCTTGCCACCAAGAATTACAGAGAAGCCATGGGAAATATTCTCGAAACAGAGCAGATATGGAAAGCTGGGATCTTATCAAAACCTGACAATGGCGAGGATTTACTAAAGGAAGCCATTTTCAACATCATGGACGCCCTTCAAAGAAACATAGAGTCTAAAAGCTCTCGTTGCAGGGACAAAACTTTGGTCAATATATTCACAATGAATACGTACTGGTACATTTATATGAGGACCAAAAACTCAGAGCTTGGTGAGCTACTGGGTGATCAATATATGAAAAGGAAGTACAAATCAGTGGCAGAGGAATCGGCCTACATGTATCAGATGCAAGCATGGGGAGTTCTTTTAAGTATCTTGGATATGGAGGAAGTGAAGACTCAGGAGAAAGACGTCATTGGAGGTATAGTGACAGAAAAAATTGCAACCTTTCTAAAGTTTGTGAATGATACTTGTCAGAAGCACAAAGAATATTACAACATACCAGACGAAGATTTGAGGGAACAAATAAAAGTGGCCAGCTTGAAGCTTGTGATAGGAGCTTACACACAGTTTTTGGATTCCTACCCAGGTTTATTACAAAGGAAATTGTACCCGAGTCCTGATAGGTTGCATGGTTTGGTGGCTAAGGCATTTCATGGCGGTGATGTGATGTTGAAGCGACGGACTTTCACAGATCAAATGGCCGGCCGTCTTGCTACATCTTTGGAGGGAGGGATAAATGATTTTCAACGATCTAGATCAGAGTAGCGATGTTTGAGTATTGATTTTTAGTTTAATTCTTCATGGAGCTCTTTTATCTGGCGAAACATTAGTGATTTATTCGATCTCTAGGAATTCTCATAATTTCCTTACCCTCGTCAAAGTATATCTCCATTGTAACAAACCATAACACTGTTATTTGAATAAATGGAGAAGCAGATTAGGAAAACATGTTAAACTGGCTTAAATTTTAGTAGAGCAAGGGTCTGCTGCTCATTTTAGTTAGTATGGCTTGAGGGAAATAGTAGCATCAACATTGTCAACTTCCTCAATTTTGATCCCCAAAATGTTTGATGAGAATTCAACGTCAGGCTGATTATTTTCATTAATCATTTACAGCACTCTTCCTTCAGAAGCCATTATCTCGCAAGTTTGGCTATTATAATGTACCAAATGAATAGACACTGACACGTTGTTTTGTTTCCCTCTGCAATTATTTTTTGTTGTTTTGGCTAAGACATATGACTTTGCATGCTTTCGACTCTGATGGAGTAAAAATTGGATTGCATCAAAACCTGATAAATGAACTTGACGATCAGAGTTTAATGAGGATAGTGAAGCAGTTCTAACTTATAAGAAGTCATATGACGATGAGAGATCTCATTCAAAACCGAATTCAAAAACAGAAGATGAAGATCCAAACATTTAGTTTCAACTAGCAAAACAGCAGCCAATGTAAAGGAGAACATGTAGCAGAAACAAGTAGCAGATGCTATAGAAGTAGAAAATGTGACTTCCCTGACTCTTCTAAATGAGGGCGGCAACTTGTTCATCAGTAACTTTATCATGCACCGTACTTTTTTCGCGATCACCTTCAAGCTGGCTCAAATTGCCTTTTTCCTTGATCAGCTGGTTATGGTGATGTTTGCAGTAGAGTTTGCCCTCATGTGCAATGTAGTTAGAAGGACTTATAACACACCCTCCATGACAACATTTGAAACAACTCTTGTGGTACGGAGTTCCATTCACAGTGACCTGTATCATTGCAAAATATTGATCTCAACTTTTTCCACAACTGGTAAAAACTAAGAAGCCTGTGTTATTTATGCATAATGTCATTGAACATCTTGCTCATAACATACCCTCTCCGTTGGATAAGCTGTTTTCTGACAACCAGCACATTTCTCCCTGGTTCCACCAAACATACTTGACACTTTGGTCGCCGCAGGTTTCTGATTTATAAACAACTCAATGTTAGATTAAGGTTATGAAACTGAAATTGTCCTGTTGTGCATCAGCACACGACAAACACCTACATGTAGCATTCAGTACCTCGTTATCAATGCTTTTTTCTGGTTTAGCAATTTTTGGTGTCCCTAATCACAGAAAAGAAAGTACAATTTAGAGGCCGAGAAGAATAATATAAAGGGGGCGGCATATATGATAATTACATTCCTGATCCTTGCTTACCTTCGAAGCTTTTCTCAAGGCTGCCGGTTCTTTTGAACAATTGGTCGAAGTGTGGCTTGCAGTAAAGAACTCCCTCGAAAGAATTGTAGTTGCTAAGCTGCAGATTCATTGGTCAATAAACTTTTTTTTCTGAAAAAATGAAAACTCCAATGCCTCACTACACCAACAGGCAAAGAGGTTGCAGTGAATGAAGCCGTATCAACTAAAATTGAGGTAGTCACGTCAATTGATCCAGAGAGCAGAAATTAAGACAAGGAAGACTAGAAAGCATGAACATAAGTCGAACAGATAAATCATAAAAGTCCTGACAGAAAGCGTCCCCAGATGAAAGAATAATTAACAAAACAACGCTTAAAACGATATCTCAAACATTGGATCCAAGGTCAGAAGGCCGTGGAAAGAGAACTACATGACACAATTGTTAGAGATCCATAAGAGAAAGATACCTTGAGGGTTCCTTTACAATGATGGCATCGGAAGCAAGCCTTGTGGTACACTCGGTTATCTGCAGTTAACTTATCAACCAAATAAACTGTCTTCTCACAGGCCATGCATTTCTGGGTTGTTCCTGCAAATGCCATTCTGAAGCAGACAATCTGAGAGGAAGAAGAAGTTGCGAAAAAAAAAAGGATAAGGAAAAGGGGGAAGAGGAATGTGAGCTGCAGAAAATTGCGGGGACCAAGTGGTTAAAGTAGACTTGGCAACAATCATAAAGTCGTCATCTACAAACATTTTTGTCATTATTTAAAGCACCCACTGCCATCTACCGGTTTGGCTCTCTGTCTCTTACTGTGCATGCAAGTAAGTAAAAGCAAAGAAACAAGAAGGATAAACGAGTGTCTACTACACCTCTTTGTAAAATACTGTGATCTGTCCTTAAATGGGCTAGTTAGGAATTCGCTTCTTCATATATATTGACTGCGGATCTGCAGTCTGTAACAACTGGTAGGAATTGATTCTAGGTTTATATTATTTCTTTAGGCGTTAAATATTTCGACGGTCATTTGGTCTAGTTTATGATTCTTGCTTTGGGTGCAAGAGGTCCAGAGTTCGATTCTTGTGATGCGCCCATTAAAATTCATTTTCTTTCTTTTGGGTTTATGTTGGCCAAGATCCCTAAAATTCAGGAGAGCCTCGGGGTCCTTTATTAAAGTTAAGTTCTAGAGCAAAAAGACGAGTGGAAAGATTAATGCGAAATATCTTTTCTTTTTTTTTTTTAAAAGACGGAAATATCAAATCCCCCAATGAGTCAACAATTCTCATGAGTTCCACATTTTCTTAAAAACAATTTTTTTTTTAGTACAGTATCGAGTTATCACTCTTAGATATTTTTGAACTTTTTTAATAAATTTATAATAATAAATATAATATATATATTCAGCTTATTTAACAAATCAAAATAGTAATATTTGTTAGTTTTTATTTTCCCCCCTTTAAATTCTAAATAGCATGAAAAAAATTAGTTGTTTCTTGTCTCTATTTTATTTTTCAACTATGAAAATCATTAAAATATTATAAAATTGACTGAAGAAATAAGTTAAAATTCTTGATTTCCCTTTAAAATCTTAAGGGCCACAAATTACAATCATACTATTATATTTCTAAAATTCGAATATTTTGACAGAATTTTTACACAACTTTGAAAATTGGGAGAATTTCAATAAATGACCACAGTTGGGAATTAATATCAACGTAGCCTATATAAACAAGTGAATGTGTTATATGAACAAGAAAAATCCATGTTCATATGACCGATTCACTTATTTATGGGCTGCGCTAATATTAATTCCCAACTGCGGTCCTTTATTGAAATTCTCCCTTGAAAATTAATATCTAATAGTAAAAATATTCAACTGAGGTGATTTCAAAGCTCAAATGTCCCTTATTAAGTCTAGTTTTAGAAAAAAATACTTTCTCGGTTCAATTGGAATCAAAAAATTTCTAGTAATTTCATTTTTTAACACTGCTCTAGAAATTAACAAATTTCATTGGGCAAACTTTAAAAATTCATATATCTTAATATATACATCCAAATCATGCAAATGACATATCAAATTAAAGCTTTAAATGTTTAGTTTTAGACT
Organism: Acacia concinna; assembly: GCA_037177275.1. Lineage (NCBI taxonomy): Eukaryota > Viridiplantae > Streptophyta > Magnoliopsida > Fabales > Fabaceae > Acacia > Acacia concinna. The sequence continues at coordinate 7,992,881 of JBAGKO010000011.1, forward strand.
GGAAAGTTTCATCATTTTTTAACATCATTTGTCTAAGATATACTGACATACAATAAGACTATCGCCAGTCTTATTACAGAAATTAGCCAAAACTTACTTTGTCTATGATTGTTACACCAAAATTGACCATTTTATTCCCCTTATATTTTCATATACTTAAGGAATATGATGAATAAAAATTTGGGATGTTACACATCTCTTACTAATTTTTAAATAAAAAATTATTTTAAAAATTTCATCATAAGTCATTTTTCTACTTATTATCATCCAAACATATTTCATAAAAAAAAATCATTTCTGTAAAATTACATCTAAATACAATAATTTTTTATAAGTCACTTATTTTCTCAAAACTACTTATCATAAACCCACAAAAAAGATAAATCACTTGTCATCCACGTCTACACGGCTCTTAGACGTAATCAAGAGTTTACTATTTTTATCTCTCGCATAGTGACTCAATTTTAACTTTTAAGGCGTGTATGAGAAGAATCGAATGGTGATGTGACGGTGCAGCGCGTGCGATTGCGCGTGGGATTGCGATGAGCCGTTGGATTCGGGAGGGGAATGGTCGAAATTTCAACAGCTGTGGATGACGTAATAGGTTCACACCGTGACGTCCATGTGATTGCGTAAGTGTAATTATGCGATTCCCGGTTCCTCATGTGTATCCCCACTCGAACAAGACGACGCGCGCGCACAGTAAACGTATATTTTTATGGTAAAATCCTATAAATATAAAAATTTTAAATCAGATTGTTAAATTTATAAAATCCTTAATTAAGTTATCGATCCATTTTAAAATTTAAAATTTAAAGACTCTTATAATCTAATATCTCCTATTAAAAAATTTTAAATTTAAATGTTGTGTAACATATTTTTTTTAATTGCGTGTTTGGTTCAACTGAGGTTGGTTAAGTGATTTTTATTAAAGTTAAGTTATGGGAAATTATAAACTTGTTTGATTCAGGAAAAGTGGAGGTTAGGTTTAATTTTTTATTTGATTCAGAATAGTAGGTTAGGAGAATTAATTTTAATTGGACAAGTATGCCCTTATATCTTTATCTATTTATATTGCCTTTTTTTTACAATTTTTTTTATTAAAACTAATATTTAATATTAATTTATTAATAGAATTATAAACCTTTTAATAAATATTCATAAATATTTTTTCACATTAACCAAAATTTAATATGCATTGCATGCTATATTTTTTTTTTAATCAAAGAATTGTATGCTACATATATATTATGCACACAAACGTAGTAAATATAATTACAATAATACATATTTCAACTAAATACTAGAACTAGTTTGAATTCTTTTTTATAATTACAATGCATACATTCAACAAATTAAATGACCTTGTAAACACACAAGGGGCTTCCGCGAATTTGTATGGAATAAGTTAACAATATCTCTCATAATTTAAAATATAATAAAAAAAATCAAAAGTTGAAAGCTATTTGCTCTGCAATATCGAAGGTACAGTGAGATCTGTAATTAAAAAATTGAAGCGAGGAGAAGAGTTTTACTTCAAGGGTTACACGTGGAATATTTAAAATTTGATATGGACAATTTAGTCAAAATGTTATATAAATTTTCTCTCCCCTCACAAAACCCCTAATTTTGAGATTTGGGAATCTAAGTGAGGTTTCTACTAAAAGATAAAATTTTTTTATCTCACCTAACCTCCCTTACTCCCAACCAAACAAAGTTTTTTAATCTTCAAACTTCACCTCATCCAATTTAACCCAAACAAACCCCCAACCAAACGCACCCTCAGTTTAAATTTATATATCACGTCTTTGGCAAATATATATATATATATCATGTCATTATATAATGAAATAAAATATGATTAAATTTAATTTTTTATCAAAATAATTTTTCTATTGCGGAAGGATCATTAAGAATAATTCAAGCCAATAAAAAAAAGTAAAAGCATAACTTCTAATTGTATTTTTACATATCAATAGTTGGTTTTTTACCTCACCCAATTTTACTTGGTTTTTTAATGAGAAGAAGAGTAAACTATTCTAATTGTAAAAAAAAAAAAGTTACTTGAATGTATTAAAAAAAATTTACTTGTGTGATATATCTTAGATATCAAATATTTTCATTAATGGCTATTGTAAATATCGCGTGGGTTTAACAAAGATATAAAGTCCTATATTGGTTGGGAAACTGAGAATAAAAGCCCACATTTAACATGTTATTTTATACTAGTAACACCCCCCCCCCCAAATGTTAGACTAGTAAATGGGAGTGGCTCAAATATATATAATCCCTCGTCTTAAAATATAAGAGATAATTGTCATCCATAAAATTTATCGAGAAAAGAAGAGAGGGGTAAGGGAGGAGAGAGTGATAAATTTTAATAAAAGTATTCTCTCTTTTATTTTATATCTCCTCATTAATAAAAGTATTTTAATAAGAATTAGTAACAATTTTAACATATTTATTGTTTTTAACTGTAACTTTAAACAGTAAAAATTGATTAAATGTCTTTTATATTTTAAAATAAAAAAATATAACAATGGGCCACAAAATGACAAATGTAAAAAAATTCGACAATTTCCTGTTAATACGCGGTTCTAGCACCTATTAATGTGGCCACAAAATACGCGACTTGGATCGCCTGAATCTTTTGTTTTGAACATGTTTTCCAAACAGTAGTATACGTCACCATTTGGTATTGTGGTCACTTGTTGGTGAAAATGGAGGAAAATGATGTGTGGTTGAATTTAACTTGGTTGGACCCCAAATTTTGAGGGAGTGGGGCTCAAAATTCCTTGTATCAATAGTTTTCAGACATTTTTTCGAAGAAACAAAACAGAAAACAACACAAACTTGAAGAAGAATATTCAACATTTCCGTATCAATTGGAATTTATATCAAAATATCTGTCATCAAAGCAATGCTTATGAAATATTTAAATTAGTTTATTTTAAATGTTTTTATGTTGTACCAAAGTATATTATTATAGTGGGAGTAGCTCATACATGTAACGTGGAAAAAAAATTAAATTATCCAGCTCAATTAACGTACTCAAAATATTTAAGAGAAATAATATTGGTGAACACTGGTTTATTTAATTTTCTCTAACGTGGTTGTTAATTTATTTGGTTAATTGTAGTCGTAAGCGTTGGTATAGTTTTTGTTTGAACAAATATTTTGACACATTCTTTTCGTGATGCCTAGCATTTACATCTTGAATGTTTTCAATTCTGTTTTTTTTTTCAAGTTTCAAAGTCAATTGGGTTTTCTTCTTCTTAATTGAATATTTAAAGGTTATAACAAAGTTCTAAAACCCGCACTAATCACTAAACTAATGGGATATTGGGTCAACAGTTAGTGGATTAAACTAGAGTTAAACCAGAATTAAATTATGATCAAACCAATGAGTAAGTGAAAATTTTAAACTTATTTATATAAAACTTTAAAGAAAAAAAAGCAAAAGAAAAATTGCTTTAAAAAAAATAGAAAAAGAACAAAGCCGATCTAGACCGCCGGACTGGATCGGTTTAATTACCGATCCCGTCCGAATTTAAAAACCTAAGGTTATAACGGGCCTTATGGGTGTTTGGGTGGCAATTTTGGTGACCGATGTGATGGTCCAGATTAAAAATCACTCTTCATATATAATACATTCATTTTTTTATTCTTAATAAACATAAAATTTAAAATAAAAATAATATTTTAATTATGGTTGCTAAGGGAATGATTTTCAAATAGTCAACAATTAAAATTTTTAAAAATGACATATTAAACCCAAGGTAGTGAAAGAGCCGAAGAGGTTCGGTTAAGGTGGATTTAATAAGTATTCTTTTTATGTTTATCTAGTGTTTTAAAGTATTTTTGTAGTACACTTGAAATATTTTTTCTGGTCCATTCAGTACTTTAAAGAATTTTTTTTAAGTTTGTCCATTTTCATAAACTATTTTTTTATATCTAACATCTCAAAATATGTTTCAGAAGTATTTAATATCCTAAATTATCTAATTTTTTTTAAGTGGAGAATTGCGTAAAAAAAACAAAAACTCTGGGGGTGATATTTTGATAGAAGCCCCCTTAAAAAATATTTAAATGGTGCTGGATGCTATTTAACGTAAAAACAAAATTAACTAGTATTTAAACATGAGCTCTTGAGTCTGAGCACTTATAGTACAGAAAATACCTTTAAAAAAGTTGTTATATTCAAATTTAATAGGAAAACACACAAAGCCAAAGAAGGGTGAATGGAAGGAAGATATGAAAAGGCGCGTGACAAGGGTTGTTACTTGTTAGTGGTGGAAAAAAGAAAAAAAGAAAAAGAAAAAGAAAACAAAGGGAAGTGGAGGAAGAAGACCAAAAGACAGCAAAGAGGTGAGCTTCCTTGATGATTCCAAGTAGACTTAATTCTTAATTATGACTCTCTCTTAGTCTAAACCCACCACAGTCAACTTTTTTTAATCCACCTCCCCTTCCTTTCATACATTATTGACTATTTTTTGTTGGGAGGAGGAATTTTGATAAATTAATACTAACACATACAATAATATGACTGCAAAAAAAAAAAAAAAACAGAATTCAAACATTCGCCTCTTGTGAATTATGAGTAGTAATATTTCACACTTAATTTGTTTGTAACTACGGTGTTGAAAACAAATATACTGTTATCACTGAGATGTTACAACAATTGCACAAATACTCTCATGGTTATGTTTATAGGACACATAGTTTTTCTTTTTTTAAATAAGTTATCTCTTTAAATTTATCATATGAACATGTAATTATATGAAATTCTTTTATTTTTCGTTGGAAAGGAGGTAAAACTGCCCATGTGGGCATTTAACCCACAATCATCCATATATAAGTGGATCACTTTGTAATTAGGACAATGCACCATATGCTTATATCTATATGTTATTGTTCTGTAAATTGTTGTTTGTTCAGAATTCTAAGTTATTACATTATGATACAATTAGGAAGTAATTAAGTTTTAATAAATAACTATTGAGGCTTCAATTCTTGATTGCCATATAAAGTAGAGTATTAAAAATGCCTGATAGACAAGACTGCCTAGAAGGTTACCTCCTAACAATGAAAATATTACAAGATACTGGTATCTTGGTAGGTGAGTGTAGGTGCACATGTTCCTTCAATTTTTTTTCCCAAATAAGAAAATCTTTATTTAAGTTCTGTTTAATTGTATTTTATAAAAACTTATTTTTGTAACGTCATGATTGATTTTATTTAATGTCAATATTGTACTCCTTCTATTCTTATTTATAAGACATTGTTGACTTTTTTGGATAATCGTAAGAAATCCTAAAAAAATTAATTATATTACTTTAAGACATTAAAATTTATTGTTCTTCTTTAAATTATATTGTTTGACTTATGAACTATTATATGATGTAATTAAATACAATATATGATATTATTAAGTAATATAATTAACTTTTTTTAAATTTCCTTAAAATTCTCTAAAAAAGTCAATGAAGTTTTATAAATAGAAATGGAGGGAGTATTACAAAGCTCAGTCGAATGCTAGTCTTCAATAGACAATTTCAAATGTGGTTGTTAATGGAATTATATTATTTAATTCTTTGTAACTAAAAGAATAATTATTTTCAAATAAATATAATTTTTTTTATGAACGTAAATCATACCATATGAATATAAATTGAATTCATGCCATATAAATCAATCACGTGATGAAAATTTACATACAAATTATCATTATAATTTTATTGCATAGAAAGTTTTTTTGAGGAAAGAAAACTTCTGAGATCCACTCAAAATTCTTAGGAGATGATGCGCATGCTATGGTTTAGGAATAACTAGCATTTACAGAAAAAAAATATTTTGCCTAATATATTAGGTATTTTACACCTATAGGACTTGCCTCTCTAATGTCAGTCATTTTTGTTTTGCCACCCTCTCCAATATCTAGATCTCTAAAAACATTGTACTAAAGCTACACAAACACTGGTTACCATTTATATATATATATATATATATATATAACTAATTTGATCCAAATATATGTGCAAAGATACAAATATACTCCTACATATGTATCTTTTTTGGGTTGCAAGTCACAGTTGGGGTAACATATTTTTTACTTCATGAGCCTGAGTTAAAAAATAATAATTTTAAAACGAGGAAGTAATATAATTCAACTATCTTTGAAAAAATGGAAGCAAAATTCAATCTTTTAAATAAAAGAATGGTTAATATCATTATTTTTCTTTTAAGTTTAATCAGATTTAGATTTTGATCCCAATAATTTCAAATCATGATCCTTATAATTACATAGAGACGTAGTATGAGCTTCAACGCCACTCAATATTGGGACAAAAAATAAAATAAGTAAAAGTATAATATATATTGGCTTATGCTTATTTGGTGGAGGCGTGTGAGCAAATTAATGTCTGGGGAATGAATGTGGCTGTGATTAGTCCATTTTAAATATGTTATTATATTATAGAATATTTAAGAGTACATTTAATTCTTTCAATAACGCAAAGATCTCCACCCTCTTTTCGATTATATTTATAAGAGACCTTCTACACGGCCAAAAAAAAAAAAACAGAGAGAGTGAGTGACCTTCTAGAACACTTGCTTGATCTTTAATACAATATACTTTATAAATTGCTATCGAATGAGTTATTTTCTTCACTCATGATGGCATTTTTCTATAATCATTATTGATGAATGATATGAATATTTCTGGAAAATAATTTTTGTGGAATTCTACAAAATTAGGATATTAGTTGCGTATAAAATTCATCAGGCTTCTCCTACAAATAAAATTTTGGACACAATGGTTTTTCACCAAGTTTTTTTCGAATAATTATTTTCAGGGAGAAAATAGGAATACGATTTGAAGTCTGCCAACTAAGGAAAAATGTAAGTTTCGTGGTTAGGAAGATGAAGAACAATAAGAGGGTCAATAATGAGGGTCCCAGCTAGAAACTAGACATAGATAGTTGCCTAATTTTATGGCATCACAAAAGAATAAAAAAGTAATGACCCACTTATAAGGTCGATATGACTGAAAATGTCTTCCTACTTTTATACGTTGGAAAAAATCATGAAATTTAACATGGATTTTACTGTTTATGGTTGTTGTTGATATTATATATATATATATATAGGATGTGGTTGAAATAACAGTATGATAATTAACTTATTTGTCATTGGACTTATGAATAATTCATATTAGATATAAGTCAAACTATGTATGTTTGGATTGATAGTAGCATAAGTAACTTATGTAAAAGTAAAATCTATTTTGTTGATATGTTAAAAAGTAACTTATTGTGGTAAATGATTGAAAGAAATATAAATATTAGTGAATATATTATACGCGCGTGCTCACACACACACACATATATAGATATTGTAAAATTTTAAAATTATACTAGAAAAAAAAACATTATAAGATTTAGTTGACTTTTTTCGCTCCTTTAATCTCTCTAAAAAAACTAACTAGATCTTATAATTAGGATTGAAGAGAATTTTATTACATGTAATTATACTATGAAAAATTTTAATGCTTTAAAATAATATAATTAGCTTTTTTAGAATTTTTTAAAAAAGTCAAATGAGTGTTATAATTAGAATCAGAAAGAGTAAGTTATAACATAAAAATAAAAAATAAAAAATTTAAAAAAAGAAGAAGAGCAAAACGTCCTATTTGTCTTAAGCAACAATTTTTTGCTTATTAATATAAAATATTTATTTAAAATAAGCCTAATAGATCAACTTTCATCTCAAACACTAAAATAAGCATGCACTAATTCCAATATTTTATTTTTGCACAAAACATACGTTTTCCACGTACCAACGACTTCCCAAACACACTGTGTGTGTATTAACCCTACTCACATGATCGGAACTATGCAAGTCTATCCTACGTCCCGTCTTGAGATTAGGACATGACATCCCATTTATTTGTTTTAAAAGGCTTAGATTTGTTGATTTGGGAGAAGTTCAGGCAAGGACCACAAATAAAAATTAATTTTAAATTGTCCCCAAAATTTTATGAAATTTCACTTAAAGATTAACGACTAAATTGTAATTAATTTATGATGGAAAAAAGACCAAATTGCCTTTATCTCTTTTTTTAATAAAATATTTTTTTGGCCACTTCCGATGGGCCCAACGCTGGAGCTTCACCATAGGCTAACTTTTGGCGTGGGCCCACCGAGGTGGCCAGCCAAGAGGATGCCTTACCACTTAGGCTGTACGTCCTTTTCTATATACATATGCACTAAAATATATTTGTTATAAATTTAAGTTTCTATCCACTTACATTATGATGAACAAGTGACTTACATATCACAAACATGTAGAAAGGTCTTATGAACAAGTAGAATATTTTTATTAACATGATAAATTAACTTGACTAATAATAATCATAATAATAATAAAAACAAGTGTCTTATATATTCTTTAGTTAATATATGCAATACAATATATATATATATATATATAATCTTAAAAAAAAGTTAATTAGATCGTAACGTATAAGACACTTATTTATTATAATGTAAGTGGGTAGGGATATAAAATTATTATTATTATTATATATATATTGTATTGCACCACCATGTTTCACTTATTTATATGTCTCATTCACTTGTTTTTGATTCACATGGACTTGTTATTAAAGACACATGATTGCATTCATTGTAAGAATTTTCTATTTGTTTACCACCGTGTTTCACTTATTTATATGACTCATTCACTTATTCTTGGTTCACAAGGACTTGTTAATAAAGATGTTTGAGTACACCCGTCATAAGAATTTTTCCACTTATTCATTGTTTCACTTGTTCATATGGCTCATTCATTTGTTTTTGGTTCATAAGGACTTGTTACTAAAGATGCATGAGTGCATTCGTCGTAAGAATTTTTCACTTGCTCACCACCATATTTCACTTGTTCATATGTTTTATTCACTTGTTCAATGGTTCATAAAAACTTGTTAATAAAGAAGCACGAGTGCACCCATCATAAGAATTTTTCACTTGTTCAAAGGGTCATTTTACATGTTTGTGACGTGTAAATCACTTGTTCATAAGAATTTAAGTGGGTGGGGATATAAGATTATAATATATATACATATATATATTGTGTTGCATATATTAACTAAAGAATATGTAAGACACTTTTTTTTATTATTGTTATTATTATTAGTCAAATTAATTTATCATGTTAATAAAAATATTCGACTTCTTTATAGGGCATTTTTACATGTTCGTTATGTGTAAGCTACTTGTTTATCAGAATGTAAGTGGGTAAGGACTTAAGTTTACTACAAATATATTTTAGTGCATATATATATTGAAGAGGATGTCCAGCCCAAGTGGCAAGGTATCATCTCCACCAAAGCCAATAATATGGGCCGGACCATCGGGTTCGGGCTAGCCCACCACGGGTTGGGACCATATGGGTTCGGGCCTAAAAGACCCATATCTATATGAGCTCACATTTAGC